>JAVTVY010032549.1:0-147440 GCA_036873755.1 Hanleya hanleyi
CAGCTGTCTTTTCAGTTCTTGGAATGAATAACATATCCATGCCACAGTATTTCGCCTCAGTTGACATAAGGATGGTATTTTTCTGCTTCTAAGTCTAAAAATGCTGTTCGAAGAAATAAGAGTACCAATAGTACTCCTAACACATCCGAGTCTAACATATATCGATGGACACACCGGTCGAGTCGGATACTTTATTGAAGTAAATTACTCATTTCAAATCACCTAATTTCATCTCGTGCATCTAGATTAAATTTGGTGAGACTACTGATTCAACAAATCTAGTTGTAAAACTATACTTCACTTCCATTTTCTGGCTTGGTCGCTGATAGTGAATGGTGGTCTAGAATTGCAGATTCTATTGTTTTACAAAAGGCAGAAAAAAGCTAAGTCTGGATAGCTTTCTTTGGGGGGTGTCAAAGGAGCAGAAAAAGGGGTGACCAAAAGCACTATGAACCCAGACAAGGGACTGAGGGCCACATACCTGTCCTCCGGGGAAATTGGGCAATTAATGCTCGGAATACTTACATTTTGCTTAGGTAAAAAATGTCTTGAATACAAAAGAATAACTATCAATTTCGCATTGTAGCTAGGACATTTGTAAATGCCCCAATATATTTATTAATGACATCCAAAGAGACAATTTGACGGAAACAGCACCAGTCTTGAGAATTTACATGTGATTATTAGCTTTCCAGATATTTATTATTCCTGACAGTTTAATTATACACATTTAACTAACATTCAGTTCATTGTTGGAAAACAGCGAGTGATCAAACAATAGATTTTGCAACCAGCTGTTTAATGTCTACTCAACCAAGATGTACACTATGAGAAGTTATTTTTCGAAACCATGAATTGAGTTAATATGGTATTTTCTGCTTACACTTCTGTTTTATGTAGTGGACTGGTCCATTAAACATACATTTTCTGTTTTGATGTACTTCTTTATTACAATTCATCCAAAGGTGGATTCGAATAAAAGTCGATAGCCTCGGGGATTCATACAAGTCCCTTTTTACTACTGGTAATCGGGGTAAAATTCACTCAAAAACTCGATTCAGACCTCAAATGTGACAATTCTTTTAGGTTTTGACAAAACGATATAAAATCATTGAGAATTGGTGGTAAATTTAACAAAACACTGAAAACTGAATACTCATTTGAGTAAAAAATACTGTAACTTTTTGACTTCTATGAATCCCGGTCTTTGATATTGTTTATCCTCACAACAATACATGAAGTCAGAAACCAGATCACCAGGCAAGAATACTTCACCCCAAACATGCAGTCAATCTAATAAATGTCACATTTGAAATTGGCGAAGAGGGTTATAGGAGATGAATAATGCTTTTTAACATGTTTTGGTACATGTCATACAATTTCATCAACTTATGGTTCTTTGATGGGATCATTCCATTGCATTTCCCATGAACAAATCATTACAGCAATATGGTGGATGGTGGATATCAGGTGGATGCCAGACCATCTGCTTGATTCCAGATCATCTGGTGGATGCCATATATTATATCATATGGTGGATCACATCCCATTTGCCACCTATGTAGGGTTGTGCCAATTGCGTGAACCATATAAAATCAGATTGAGTGGACTACTAAAAATAACTGTCTGAAGTGACAAATGCTTCAGGAATTAAATCAGCTTCAAATATGCATACTTTTCTGATGTGGAAAGAGACATGGTACCAGTTGTGAAAAAAATTTGATAGTTGAAAGTGACCAAACTTGCAAATGTTTAAAACCAGAGATTGGACAGAGAAGAGACCAAAAGTGCATGCCTTTCACCTTTTAGGTCACTGGAACTGGAGTTAAAACTACATTTCCCGGGTGTTGGGCCACACTGAATTTGACCTCCAAAAGAAATAGTGTTTAATCTGGGATTGGAGATATCACACAGATTACAAAAGTTAACAGATGACAGAACTTGGTTTAACAATATTTTTTGAGATAACATTAAGTATCAGAATTAATTCCTGGAGAGGAGTAGTTCAGAAATAAATCAAGACTTTTAAATTCTCTAACTATGATTTGATTGGTTGAGACAAACGTTACCGATGGAAGATGACAATTTTTAGACATGGGTTTTATTTATTTTACAGAATGATAAAGTGGACCTGAACAGTGCCATTACAATCTGTTTATACATTTTAGCTACACATACAGCTGTACAGAAAGTAAACAATTCATTTATAAGATTGAAAGATATTATTAACAAAGAAACTATGCATAAACTGGAGCACTATGTACATACAAAAATGTTTTAACGAACTTTCTACAGAGTTGTAAAGAGGATCAACATGATTATGTCTGGGTAACATTAACCAAATATACACTGAATGTTAGGCTCTGCCCATTCTCGTCTCATTCCCAACATCATCATGTGACTGTATAATCCGATACTATGTACAATAAAACCTCGGAGCACGAGCCTAGAGCTGGCGTAACAAATCACGACTCTATGACCATGACGACGAATTAAGAAATGTAGCCACTAGCGGAGAACACCTCACAGAGACACCATTCTTCCCATGCACGGGACAACATGAATACATTTTGAGTTCATTCCTTGCAAAGGATAATTTTTAATTACAGCCCAACTCTATAAACAAATCGTGGGATTTAATTACATATTGTCACAGTTATCCAGCTACTATCAATATCAGATCTTTCACACATTCGTCATGGTTACCGTCAATCCTCTAATAATTCAATCATGACCAGAGTTAGCTTGAAATTCTGATTGGCTACTTCATTAATTTGATTACCTCCTAAATGTTGGAGAACTAAATAGATACAGTACAGTTTCTTTCATCACGGGGTTCTCACTTTTCTTGAAAAATATTTTTCCAGGACCTATATACATGTAATACCAACTTCATTTCCAGGAATTCCGAGCATTACATACACAGAGATTTATTGCATACTTAATCCTGTCAATACTTGAATGCTCACAAACAGCTTATACAATAACATAACTTGACAACATAATAAGGGAATTTTCTTCATCAAGGCTAAATTCAAGCACGAAAAGACAAAAATCTGGAATTTCAAGGCCTGGAAATTGATAACATAAAATTCAAGGATATTTAAGGATATTTGAGATTTTCAAGCATACATGGGAACTCTGCATCAACTTTCCATTCTAATAAAATTGATCGCTTCAGTATTGAGATTTTTGGGATTGAATTATTAGAGCATTTGACCATCCATATATTCAATAAATACACAGATTATATTAGAAGACCTCCCTCTATCGAGACAATGCATTCCAGTATTTTATTAGCATTCACGAGAACAGAGTAGTAGTCAAGTCTACTTAACTGAAAGTAGGCATATAGATTAATATACATGTGTTGAAGTCGGACAGGACAATCACGTAACTAGGCAAGGTTTATCCCTCTATTAATCTCATGATGCAATGTGCATGCATGTCCATGGCAACTAAATGACGAGTGGGAGTCATACAGAATACAGTTCAAATCCCCTACCACTAGTACTTCGTCGCTCATGTAACACATTATTTCAATGAACCGCTCATGGGCATCACCAGAATTGTTTTCTATCCTACTTACTTATTAGAGAGCTCAGTACTGTATTGTAGGAGTGAGTGAGTGAGTGAATAGAATTTAAACGTCATTTTCAACAATATTTCAGCTATATCACGACGAACCAACTAAGCACCACCCAGCCCAGTTATGTTCCTGCTACTTCAAAGAAGCAATCTCTGAAGCAGCATGGAACCAGACACCCTCTATCCACCCTATAAAACACCGAGGACAACGCACAAGTCACAGACAGGACGCTTACATGGTGCAACAAAGACAAGCGATACCACAGTGCTAGACATCACACTATCAAGTTCCTGTTGCCTCTCAGCAAAATGTATTGAAGCAACAGGAACCTGAACCCACCCAACCACCCGTCTGTGTTGTAGGAAATTAACATCCAGTTGGGAGTTCAGAGGGGGTCATTCACACCCAACAACCCTGCTGACGACACACTTGCCACTGGACCAACTATAACCGAAAGCCTGGTTGGGTGGGCACGGGTTTCTGTTGCTTCAATGCATTTTGCTGAGAAGCAACAGGAACTGGATAATGTGATGTCTAGAACTGTAATATCACTTGTCTGTATTCCATCATGTAAGCATCCAGCCTGTGTCTTGTGTGCTGTCCTCCGTGTTTTATAGGGTGGATGGAGGGCGTTTGGTTCCATGCTGCTTCAAAGATTTCTTCTTTGAAATAGCAACTTGGCTGGGTGGTGCTTAGTTGGTTCGTCGCAATATAGCTGAAATATTGTTGAAAGTGATGTTGAATTCTATTCACTCACTCACCCTTACATGTAACCACATACACAAAATTGAAGTTCAGCACAGCTATAATTTGGGGTCAGGTTACATAAAGGACTTCATGACTGCAAATTGACAATTGGGTTTATGTTGGATTACATAAGCGATGCCCAGCTTTCAGGATATTAGAACACTTGTCAATTAGTTGACATGGACGCACAATGAATCATGGGATTATAAAGTGGGATATAACAAACAAGGTCCAGGGTTATTAAACGTAGACATGGAGATGCACAATTGGGCATGGATTAAGGGTCCGCTAGTGCAGGATGGTGTCTGTAAACAAATCAAAATAAGCATGGTAACCAAACTTGTATAGGGCTACCAGGAGCCAAGTTCCGTAAAAAATAATGTTCATATCAATTTGCCATGCGTCCATGATACTGATAAAAAGTTTTAACAGAACTAGATAAATAGAATTTCGAAAATAATGACAAACAGGATATATTCTTGGTTGTCACTGAATTGAAACTTTGAAGAAATTTGTTTACCAACAAAGATATGTGTACCAAAACCACAAATGCTCTTATTAAAATATTAATCATGAATGATTATGCATCAATCTCAGCTTGCTGTGATTTGTTAAGTTTAAGATATTGACATCCCTATTACAACAGCCTGTTAGCGGACCCTTAAATTCAAGCTAAATTTACCATGTTGACAGTCATGACAGTACTGCAGTAAACAGGGCAAAAGAATACAGTAAGCAATGCCCGACTGCCTTCATGACAAAAAAAATAGAATGACCTTTGAGGACCTATTGCATGGGGGGACAGGGCTTTATATTACATGTTGTTCACACCTTTTAAGGGTGAGCCCAAATTAAATATGCCCAAATTATATGAGGTTTGGGGAGAGGAAGAATTCTAAAAATGTACAAAATATGTAGTTTGTTGGCAAGTATTCAACAGGAAATTAATAACTGGTTAACTTTTTAACTTTTTCAGCAATTTGCATCCGGTTATTAATCCATCTTACATGTATTTTTGATTTGGGCACATTAACGTAATCTAATAGAGGGTGTGCCCAAATTAGCGCAATATAAAGCCCTGGGGGATTGTCACAGTATAGTTGGTCCAAACGTCATGATAATGATAAAGGATCGGGAGACAGTGCCCACAATAGCCATGAAGTGTGAGGAGAAGGAAAGCCTGTGAAGTAGCAATTTTCACTTACAGGATGAATCAAGCTGAATAATGTAACACAAAGTACCAACATCATCATTTGTCAAAGACAAACTAAATTCCTCTACTACAGTCCGCAATGGTCAGATTAGCCGTTGCAGGCCATTTTTGTAGCAAGGCTTTGACGCTGAATTCCATATCAGTTACAGGGACTGTGGTGACCACGGAAATGCACACCCTACACACACACATGAACAAATCTGCAGAATTTCATTCCAAGGCCTAAGAAGTCCAGACAACGTTGAAGTCCATACTGAACCATACCAACATGATGACCTATTGATGATGTGGTGGAAGAATTTCATGCAGGTAAGAGATACCAGATAGTCAGGATAGTGGGAGGCTGAATCGAGACTGTTTCCTTTAGTACACAGTTCTCCATTGTACAGAGGCAAATTAGGCACATGATAATTTTGAACATGTACATTTATCATGTGAACGTTAAACCTGTGACCTCCTGCTAAATTGTATATACCAGGGGCTGTTACTGCCCAACTCAAAATTTATACCAATTTCAGGTAACCAAATCAGGGAAAATACTGAAACACTAACAACTAACAGTTAGCCTTTGCTCCAAATAAATTTTCATCCTCCCCGTCTCTCTCTTGTCTCTTTGGATGTACAGGTCAATATTAAATAGATAAAGTTTCCCCCAGATCAAAGAGATCTACTGGCACCCTAACACAGAGACATGTTGCATCGGATCCTCATCAAAGCAAGACATTAGTATGCTTAGTAACCTCAACAATTCAACTACATCATATAAGTATCTCTGCAGATGGACACAAGTACACATAGATTATTTTATTGCTGTTGCAGATATGCTGTTGACATGTTTGACATGAACAGTCACCTATCAACCTGCATCTTAATCACAACTACACAGTGGCTGGATAGTTTAATTAATACAATATATTCATATATACAATGTATAAATATCCTCATATTGACAGACCTCATAATCCACTAAAACTAGTATGACTGTTGTGACAAACATCTTCCTACATGTCCTAGATCAAGCCGCTTTATTCAACCTGGACTTACTGTGGCTGGGAAACTCTTCAAAATAAACAGGACCCACTTGACAGATCCTAACAAATTTCTAGAGATCAAAATGTAAAATCACCACGAGCCTGTCTGAAATTGGGGTGGGAGGAGTAGGGCGGAAGAGATTTAGTTTAATGTCACACTCAAGGTTATTTCACTCATTATGGTGACAGCCAATTTCAGTGGTTGGTGGAGGAAGCCCATCGGCAAGCAATTCACAAACTTTAACACATTCACCAGCGAGGCTCGAACCCGTGCCGGTTCCGAGGTGTGAGTGCAGCAGTCACCAGCGAAGTGCCTTTTTCCACTCGGCCACTGCGGGCCTTACCTGGTCTGAAGAGTTGACTAGCCACACTACATTAAGGTGAACAGTAGTAGTAGTATTTGACTCGGTGTATGAAGATGTATAATGATGGGTCACCGTAGTAACTGAGATCAGAACATTCCATTCATCGATTTTCAATTCAACTGAACAAGGGCATTGGTACCAAACAAATATGATTACGAAATTACACCAGACATCATATTGTGGGATATTTACAATGAAAATGAGCCTTCGTTGAAGGGAACACATGGGCTGTACATTATTATGTACAATTTTTCCGGATCCACATTCCATGAGCGTCGTCCATCTCAAAATGATTTGAGTCTTGTTAGTAGAAATGGTCGAGAAATGTGGAGTTGTTTAATAATTGCATACATTCGCATGTATCTAGAACAAGTCCAGATTATGAACGACTGATTAGGAAACTTGTTAATTTCAAGTAGAGAGTAGAGGATTCAAATTTTATCCCAAGAGCATATGCTAATGCTTTCCTTTAGCTGTCCATACCACTTCGCTTTATCACCTGGTTGAGTAATATTTTCCTTGTATTTTCGAGGGAGAAATTGTAAACAAGCACTGTCTCTTGACATGCTGGAGAGCAACACATTCACTGCAGGCAAGCATCATTATCAGAGACATGTACTATCTTCTAATGATCTGGAGTGGAAGCGGGGCATGGAAGACTGTCCACAGTTACCTCCCATATGTATTCCAAGTTATCTCCCATTTCACATGTACTGAGAATACATGAAGTACAGGACTGCCTTCACATTTCTGCATTATAGCCTGCTGACAATAATTAATACCAATAACAGAACCACTTGTACATGTACAAGGTACCTTCAGGCGGTATGTTAAGCCAGACAAAACAGTACACTTTCAGTTTCACTTGGGAGTATATCCAGTACCGAGTATACCAATTATTAAATGATACAGCCTGCTTTCAATCAGTACACCGCAATCTACTGACAGACCTAGGAGACTGCTATTGTTTCATATGATTTAGGGCAATACAAATAAGATTACTTTGATTCATGCCCACCAGAGGCATGCAAGCGCGAGCATAAACAATAGCCATAGATCTAAAATTGGAATTTATACTTTCAGCTTCCCCATATATCAGAGCTTTCCCCCTTGTAGGTTGTATGGTCACCTTATATCCACATATTGCACTGTTTTATTCGCCGAAGGTAATGTCCCCAAGACAGCTTGGTTGACCAGGGGGAGATAACGGAGGCATGAATGATGTAGCTAGAAGGGTGGGATCACTGGGCTATGGACTCGGCCAGGTGATGGGACAGATGGGATCTAGGTGGCTCGGAGGCCATGGAGTTAATACCGGAGTCGTCTATAGTACTATGGACGGCTTTCACCGCCGTCACTGGTATAACTGTCTCTATGTGATTCAGTTCTGAGAATGGCCGTTCACAATGTGTATCTTTCACACTCTCAAAGTCCTTCTTAAATTTTTTAACCACTGGCTCTTTGATAACATCGTCATCATCACCCTCGTCTTCATCGTCTGCGTCATCCGCAGCCTTATCTCTCACACTGAGGTGAAAAGAGTCACATGCCAAATTGGCCCCGGGCTCCCCACTAGCCCCTAAATCACTGTTACTGGTGACCGTTGAGCATTTTGTTGAACCCGATGTCGTCGTGATCGGGGCCGTTATTATAGTGGTGGTAATAGTCGCCGACGATTGCGAAGAGGAAACACGCGAGTTCTCCTTGAACGGTGAGCCTCCAGTGAATGAACTGCTGCTATCAGCCTCCATGCTGACAGGTTTCAAGTGATGATGGGGATACTTCTGGTCCGTATACATGAGAGAGGTGAGACTCGGACTGGTTGATCGGTCCCGCACCGGAGTATGGCTTCCGAGGTCATCCAAAAACCGATCCATATAATCCCTGGAGAAAAAAAAATGAGAAAAATTAAATGAAATTCTGAGGCAAGTTAAGCATGAACCATGCAAAGCACTGAGAACCCCTCGGCCTTGGTCCTTGGTTGATGGAAACTAAATGATGATAAATTTATATAGTTTGACCTGGTGACCCAATGTGTCAATCTCATTGTTTATAGATAAGCTTCTGTTTCATGACCACATGCATGACCTTCGGGTGGGCCTACATGTAGGCACACTCTTTCTCGAGATATGATGGTGACAAGAAAAGCGAGATGAACAGACGGATGTACACACAATGACAACACCCCAAGGACAATTTTTGCTGGAGCGAATGACGAGATGTGTGTCAAAAGATCAGTAAACCTAGGCCTTATCATTCTTCAAATAAGGAGGTAAACAACCAATTGGTAACAATGGCCAAACTTTGTCCCATTGACCCAGAAAAATAGGTCACTCACTGCCTTTCGAACTGCTTTTTGCTCTATGATTGCTTGTCTGTGTGAAAGCAAGTTTGGTGATCCTACATAAAGCATATTCAATCTAAAGATATAGTGATGAAAACAAAAGATATGCTGGAAAATATGATTCAATCTCGCAACTTTTCAATAGGCTTCTTCTATGTGACCATATATGGGTGATGTAAGTTTGATGCTCCAAGCTTAGATATTGATTTTTGAGATTGTAACAATGACAAAATGACAGGTGATGACAATACTCCACGGCCATGTTTGCCGAGGTGTAAAAATAAAATTAAAGTAGAATTAATCATTCACAGGTTCTATGGACATGATGGAACACCACAATAGCTCCTAGTTGATCAAGCATTGCTTGAGAACAGCTCAGGGGACTGTCATGTTAAACGCCAGGTGATATAACAGATACACATGCAGAGCATTCGACAGCACCACATGCGTCGACTGAGTTGATCTGAGGAAGAGAAAATATCATCTGACTGACCATTAAAGTTGGGCGAGGTCCAAGGAAGCAACTCATTGAGCGGAGTAACCAAGTTAAAGGTCCCCCCATCTCATGCATTCTAATTGTTATATGAGGGTACATTTGATGCATTATAACTGTTTTTGGGGATGGTTGAAGTTTGAATAGAACAAACTCAAAACCCTCCAATATCACATGTTTGAAAACGGCCAAGGCTGGGATCTTTTGATCAGTGACATCAGCATCAGATTACATCACCCAGCGTGAGAGGTGTATTCAAACTCGCTGATGTGCATCAGACTGACAGACGTGACAGTACTTACGTAACACCCGGGTGAAGAGCATACTTTCTTTTCTCCAGTCTTGTTTTGCTGGCGAAAGCATCATGTCGTTCTGTCTTCTTCCACAGGTAATAAAATTGTACTAGTTCACCCACTGACCGTGTTCGAACCTATGGAACCAAACAAAATTTATGCTCATCAATATATACATGTAGCACTTCCTCCTGGCACCGTCTGTGTGACCCAGTTTATCCACAGGTCCAAATTGGGCAAAGTGAAAAAAGTAAACGCATTTTGACATTCTCCATGGACCAGTTTGTGTTAAGTTTGACACCAATGATGCCTGCCAGCTTAGAGCAATTTGAGGGACAGACAGACACAACTCCGGGATCAGCAAAAACATATACACCAGCAGAAACATATACAATAATAGACTATGGCAGTAAAAGTCGTTTGACTAAATATATATATCAATGTGTCATATCAGTAATGTTAATGTTCGTAATGATTTTCAACTCAAGCCAAGTGAGTTCAGTGACAATAGGTTTATTCTTACCTTATTTTGTTGAATTAAATAGAAATCTTTTCCATAATGTCGTAGGCCATTTTCAAAATTCCTGCATTCCTCTTCAGACCATAAACTCATTGGATCTGCAAGAGGATGTTAGCAGAAAATAAATCAAGACATGTACAAAAACATTTTATACTCAAAGTTCCCACAGAAAATGACACGATTAGGGGCTAATACAGGCCCAATTCATACCGTTACCCAGATTAGAGATAAAACAGAAAACCCCTAAATTAGAGCTGTCCAAATTTGGAAACTCAGCAAAATCGGTCTAAATATTGCTTCTTTTGAAGCCTAAATTCACAAAATATGTCCTTCTTCTGTCATCTTCTAACTGTTAAAAATACATTTAGCAACAATATTACAGATTTTCACAATATATATCCCTAAGTTGCAAGGCATAGTAAATTAGGCTACTGCAGGACTGCTAAAACCCATCTCTAGAACTAGTAAATGGTCTAAAATACAACCTGACAATTTGATATTTAGCGATATTACTTGCATTGCTACTGGTTTCAGCATCTTCAGAGCATAGAAATTTGTTAAAAAACACAGCAAGGAAGCAATCAGAGATTGCTCAATTGTATGCCCCCCCCCCCCTTCCGCTTTAATCTGACACTGCCCCGCCATTGTTCTGTTCTGTATTGGTCGGTGGAGGCCTAATTTAGATAATTATAAAAATTCTGTTTCAGTCATTTTTTTCTGCATGCCTCACATAATACATATTCCAAGTATCGACCAACAAGTAATAATACAATGTTTTGATGCAAGATGGTCGCCAGGGCTTTCGCCAAATCCGAAAATGTGACCTGGTTATGAGACCTACATTCCTTGGGAGTATATTGTGGTGAAATTATGAAGCGATCAGCGAACTTTGAATTTTACACCCAATTCACTCTTTTTGGGGCAATTTCATACTTCAGAACCTATGTGACGTTTGCTTTGGAATGCAGAATAACAATTTTATAGCCATTTTCCCAGTCCAAATTGGTTATGGACTGAGATCCAGCCTGAACAATATAAATATATCCCATTCACTTAGGTTTGATGAACAAAGGGCCATAACTCTTGAAAATATAACCGAAAGCAGAGAAACTTCATGCTGCACAACTACTGACCACATATCGTGCAAATTCCATACTTGTCCATACAAAATTAACCGCGATCCAGCCCGGACAAGTCCCAATTCACAAAAATTTCAACAACAAAGGGCCATAACTCTTGAAAATATACGCGAAACTTCACGCTGCACAACTACAGGGCACTGACCAAATATCCCGCAAATTCCATACTTGTCCATACAATATTAACCGAGATCCAGCCCGGAGAAGTCCCAATTCAGAAAGACTTGAAGAACAAAGGGCCATAACTCTTGAAAATATATGCGAAACGCGGAGAAACTTCACGCTGCACAACTACAGGGCACTGACCAAATATCCCGCAAATTCCATACTTGTCCATACAATATTAACCGAGATCCAGCCCGGAGAAGTCCCAATTCACAAAGATTTGAAGAACAAAGGGCCATAACTCTTGAAAATATACGCGAAACGCGGAGAAACTTAACGCTGCACAACTATAGGGCACTGACCACATATCCTGCAAATTTCAAAATTGTCCATACAATATTAACCAAGATCCAGCCCGGACAAGTCCCAATTCACAGAAATTTCAGGAACAAAGGGTCATAACTCTTGAAAATATAAGCGAAATGGGGAGAAACTTTCCGCTGCACAACTGTGGGGCACTGACCACATATCATGCAAATTTCGTACTTGTCCATACAATATTAACCAAGATCCAGCCCGGACAAGTCCCATTCCCAGAGATTTCAGAAAAAGGGCCATAACTCTTGAAAATTATACCGGAACTCGGAAAAAACTCTACGATGCACAACTACACGGCACTGTCCACATTCCATGCAAGTTTCAATCCTGTCCATCAAATATTAACCGAGATATCGCGCGGACAAGATATTCGGACGGACGGCCGGACAGACGGACGGATGGACAGACGGACGGACGGACAAAGCGATCGCTAAATCCCCCCCCCTCTAATTAGAGGGGGGGGGGGGGCATAATAAAGGAATGTTTGCCCAACTGGGCACTCAAACTCATGGCGCTCGAACTTATTATAGTTTGTCCAACTGGGCACTCAAACTAATGGCGCCAGAACCCATATAACCCATTTATACAGATATGTACGAGTGACATCTGCAGTGACATCCTGTAGAAAGGTACAGGTGTCCATATACTAAATTTGAAAGGAATCTGCGGAATGATTTTCATTGTATTGACCAGAAATGAAATCCAAGGTTAGCCCCTAGGTGGTGCCACCTATGGGCATATGTGAACGAAAAAAAAATTCAAAGCAACATCTGGCGGAAAGATATGCATAACAAATTTGAAAAGAATCTGTTGAGCCGGTCGATACATCTTGTCAAACGTATTACCTGAACAAATATTCCACATACATGCAAGAGAAATCTAAGATGGTCGCAGTGGCCATATTTAGACACATCTCAGTGAAAAGCAATACCAACAATCCCCCCACTTACAAGAAGCCACCCCACATTTGAGGTCAATCGATACAGCCTGTCAAAAGCTATTGACCGAAAAACAATAATATAACACAATCACAGATGCCCAGTATCCCCCTCCTAGTAATAATGGTATGTGCAGGTTAGTCTGTTTAAGAGAGGGGTCGGTTCAAACTGGGCTCACTGTAATACGTCTAAATTACATCCCACACTATTCACAACCTTTACCTGTTGGAGGTACTGCTTGCATTTTCCTTCGTCTAATGGCTTCTTCTACATTGTGACCACATTGTAATAATAAGTATAGTGCCTGTAAATAAAATTAAGAAGATCTGAGGACTTGGCAAATGTGTGACAGGTCAATAGATTGTTTGTATACATTCACCTAATCTAGCTGACAGCCAGGTAACATCCAAAGTCAATAATACTGGAGGTACAAGACAATGGTATTAGAGGTACAAGACACTGATACTAGAGGTACAAGTCAATGCTACTGGATGAACAAGTTATGATATTGGAGGAACAAGTCCATGATAGTGGAGGTGCATGACAATGGTACTGGAGGTACAAGTCAATGGTACTGGAGGTACAAGTCAATGGTACTGGAGGTGCAAGTCAATGATACTGGAGGTACCAGTCCATGATATTAAAGGTAACAGGCAATGATACTGGAGGTACAAGTCAATGATACTGGAGGTACAATCAATGATACTGGAGGTTCAAGTCAATCATACTGGAAGTACAAGTCAATGGTACTGGAGGTACAAGTCAATGATACTGGAAATACAAGACAATGGTACTCGGGATGCAAGTCAATGATAGTGGAGGTGCATGACAATTGTACTGGAGGTAGAAGTCAATGATACTGGAGGTACAAGTCAATGATTCTAGGGATACAAGACAATGGTACTGGAGGTACAAGTCAACAGTACTGGAGGCACAAGTCAATGATACTGGAGATACAAGACAATGATACTGGGGGTACAAGACAATGATACTAGCGGTACAAGTCAATGATACTGGAGGTACAATTCAATGATACTGGAGGTACAAGTCAATGGAACTGGAGGTACAAGTCAATGCTATTAGAGGCAACGTATAAGTCAATGCTACTGGAGGTACAGGACAATGATACTGGAGGTACAAGACAATGATACTAGAGGTACAAGTAAATGCTACAGAAGGTACAAGTCGATGATACTGGAGGTACAAGTCAATGATACTGGAGATACAAGACAATGGTACTGGACGTGCAAGTCAATGATTCTAGGGATATAAGACAATGGTACTGGAGGTGCAAGTCAATAGTACTGGAGGCACACGTCAATGACACTGGAGGTACCAGTCAATGATACTGGAAGTACAAGGCAATGGTACTGGAGGTACAATACAATGGTACTGGAGGTACAAGACAATGACATTGGAGGTACAAGCCAATGATACTGGAGGCACAAGTCAATGATATTGAAGGTACCAGTCAATAATACTGGAGGTACAAGTCAATGATACTGGAGGTACAATCAATGATACTGGAGGTTCAAGTCAATAATACTGGAGGTACAAGTCAATGGAACTGGAGGTACAAGTCAATGATACTGGAGATACAAGACAATGGTACTCGAGGTACAAATCAATGATACTGGAGGTGCATGACAATTGTACTGGAGATACAAGTCCATGATTCTAGGGATACAAGACAATGGTACTGAAAGAAGTCAATAGTACTGGAGGCACAAGTCAATGATACTGGAGGTACAAGTCAATGATAGTGGAGGTACAAGACAATGGTACTACAGGTACAAGTCAATGCTACTAGAGATACAAGACAATCATACTGGGGGTACAAGACAATGATACTAGCGGTACAAGTAAATGCTACAGAAGGTACAAGTCGATGATACTAGAGGTACAAGTCAATGGTACTGAATGAACAAGTTATAATACTGGAGAAACAAGTCAATGATACTGGATGTACAAGTCAATGATACTGGAGATACAAGACAATGGTACTGGACGTGCAAGTCAATGATTCTAGGGATATAAGACAATGGTACTGGAGGTGCAAGTCAATAGTACTGGAGGCACACGTCAATGACACTGGAGGTACCAGTCAATGATACTGGAAGTACAAGGCAATGGTACTGGAGGTACAATACAATGGTACTGGAGGTACAATACAATGGTA
This sequence comes from Hanleya hanleyi, assembly GCA_036873755.1. Taxonomy (NCBI): domain Eukaryota; kingdom Metazoa; phylum Mollusca; class Polyplacophora; order Lepidopleurida; family Hanleyidae; genus Hanleya; species Hanleya hanleyi. Next base: position 15,335 of record JAVTVY010032549.1, read on the forward strand.
CTGGAGGTACAAGACAATGACATTGGAGGTACAAGCCAATGATACTGGAGGCACAAGTCAATGATATTGAAGGTACCAGTCAATAATACTGGAGGTACAAGTCAATGATACTGGAGGTACAATCAATGATACTGGAGGTTCAAGTCAATAATACTGGAGGTACAAGTCAATGGAACTGGAGGTACAAGTCAATGATACTGGAGATACAAGACAATGGTACTCGAGGTACAAATCAATGATACTGGAGGTGCATGACAATTGTACTGGAGATACAAGTCAATGATTCTAGGGATACAAGACAATGGTACTGAAAGAAGTCAATAGTACTGGAGGCACAAGTCAATGATCCTGGAGGTACAAGTCAATGATGGTGGAGGTACAAGACAATGGTACTAAAGGTACAAGTCAATGCTACTAGAGATACAAGACAATCATACTGGCGGTACAAGACAATGATACTAGCGGTACAAGTCAATGATACTGGAGGTACAATTCAATGATACTGGAGGTACAAGTCAATGCTACTACATGCACGAGTCAATGATACTGGAGGTACAAATCAATGGTACTGGATGCACAAGTCAATGATACTGGAGGTACAAGTCAATGATACTAGAGGCACAAGTCAGTGATACTGGAGGTACAAGTCAATGGTACTGGAGGTACAAGTCAATGATACTGAAGGTACAAGTTACTAGGGGCACAAGTCAATGATACTGGAGATACCAGTCAATAAGTCAATGATACTGTGGGTATCAGGGGTAGAATTTCGACGCGAATCTAGGAATCGATTCGCGTAAGGACTTGCCTGAAATCGAACTTGCGCGAATCCAGTTGGAACTGGATTGGCACTGCACTTAAACCAGCTTAAGGATTCTATGTATTTCTATACTACTTTGCATTAAAACATACCCGATAGTGTTCCAAACAACAAATTAGTATTTTTTTCTTGAATAATGTCGTCGAAGTGGGTTTTAGGACACGAATAGCACACATGTGGGAGAAAACGTATTGGAGCCATGACCTCCGATGCATGACGTCACAACCTGATTACGATTGCGCCGTAAACGTCATAGTCTATGACGTCGGGCGTTGTTACGAAATATTCACCCAACTGTGGGAGTTCTAGCGTGATGTCACTGACATTTTGATGTCACAACAGGCATTTGGCCGAGATCGTAATCAGGTTGTGACGTCACAGGTCAAGCGATCACAGCTTTCGCCGTTTTGAAAGGGCGTGAAATTGTCGCACTTTACTGCTGCTATTTCCAACCTTGGGCAGTTTGAAAACATACAAAAATGTAAAACAAGTCTATATAATCACCTCTGCAACAATTTAGCACAAAAAAGTAGCAGATTTTGAGACCATTTTGTATAACCTTTAATATAGGTTAAATAATAATAGAAATACCAAAATATCTACTTCACTAGGATTAATTTTAATCATCTTGTCTGCTAGAATCTTTTTAAAAGTTGGTACCCCTGGCCCAGCTGAATTCAGATTTACAAAAAGTCATCACTTATCTTTCCTTGATTGTGACGTCACGTCAGACCAGCTGCCCGGAGACTGAACGTTACAAGTATTGACGACCGGCCAGGCGGTCTGATGTGACGTCATAAATCAGCGTCAAACAAGGGCAAATAAGCGATGCGGATTTCATTTCTGAAATCGGCCGGGCTTGAGATACCAACTTCAAAGCACTTTTCAAAAGCTATCAGGAGACAAAATACTTCAAATAAAATCAAATGAAGTAGTTAGACTGACATTTCAATCATTAAATGGCCCATGAAGAATATAAAAACCTTTGCATTTCACCTCTAAGCGAGCAGAGTAGAGTAGTGATTTTTTCAATACATGGGAAATCACCAAATATAATATTGTCATGTACAATGAACCAGTTTAGGTCATTCAAGGCTATGTTTCATGTCTTGCGGGACAAACACAAATGAAACCGTATGAAAAGTTTTTGCAAATATATAGGCATCAGTGATTGTCACAGGGCTGAAATTTGTACAGTATCCATAAAGCAGGGCACGCAAAATTTTGCAAATGTGTTACCCTTTGGGTAACCACTAGTAAGAATATGGTTGCCAGATTATTGTCAGTCAATCTCGAAACCAGAGCTATCCGGCCCTGTCCTCCCTACTAGGCTCTGGTACGGCGCTCAGCCATACGATCGGTCATTGGATAGCAAACAAAATCCTAGAATTCAGAACGAAGGCGTCTCTGTGGAGATCATGCCGACGTGCAGACGTCATGGATGTTACGAGCGTGTCTGAGAGATGACATAGCTTACCAGAACTCTTTACATATTATTGGGAAAAAATTTCTATTATGACGTCATGACACTGGCCATGAAGATGACTCATGACTGACAATTACATAAGAAATTAGAATATGATCCAAAGGAACGCAGGACTTGCTTTTCGTCAAAATTTACGGGAATGCAAATAAATTCTCACAATCGAACTTTGCGGGAATCCATGGGATCATTTTTATACAGATTGCTAAATTTTATGAGAATCCAACAGATTCCCGCAAATTATTCTTCGGGAGTGCTGATAGACAGGTCCCAGCCAAGAAAAAACTAACATTTTTTCGGGTCAAAGTTTTCTCAGTGGTTCCGTCATCCTTGACTTATGCCCTTTCAATTTAGCTGAGGGGCCACCCTGGATTTGGCTTCAAATCCAAAATGGCCGCCAAAATCCAAAATGGCCGCCAATACCCATAGAAGCTCACAATTTTCTGCTCGAAAATCAATTTTCTAACCACAAACTAGGTTTTTTTTCTAGTCCTACGTAGGGTATGGATAATTAGTTAATTTTGGAAGTATTTGCAATTGGTCTGAAAATTCAATATGGCCGCCAAAACCCAAAATGGCGGCCAATGTCCATTGAATTACACATTTTCCAGCCCTAATATGTAGAGATGGACCTTCCTTGGTCCGAATGCGTCCGCTGAGGTGTCATCTTGTAGCTCTCGGGGTGTAGACCCCGATTTGAGGGATATCCATGTCATCTGTGACGTCATCAGTATGAGTAGTAGCAAAAGCGGGCATTTTGGGGGTGCATGGGGGTGTGTTTGGGGTAAAGATGGACCATTCTTGGTCCGAATGTGTCGTGTGGGGTGTCCAGTGGTAGCTCTCGGAGTGTAGACCACGACTTGAGGGTTTTCCATGTCATCTGTGACGTCATCAGCACGAGTAGTAGCGAAAGTGGGCATTTCGGAGGTGCAATGGAGTGCGTTTGGAGTACATGACAGCCTTTTTTTCCATCCAGTTACCTGTGAGTGTGAGTGTATGCGCGCGTGTGTGTGTGTGTGAGTGAGTGAGCGAGGCGTGCACAACGGCCTTGAGGCGTCCCCAACGCCCGTCTCAACGCATGGACGCACTAACGACGGTGAATGAGTGAGTGAATGAGTGAGTGAGTGAGTGGGATCAGAATGGTCAAACGGACCGTGTGGGGTATCAGTGTGAAGCTCTCGCGGGTCAGACTGGTTTGTTTTCATTGGAAGTCTCGCCAATCTGCGCATGCGCAGTTGGGGTTTTGTAAATAAAGTGGTCATTTTGAGAGGTGCGTGGGGTCTGTTGAGTGATGAGGGACCATTCTTGGTCCGAATGCCTCGTGTGAGGTGTCAAAGTGAAGCTTTCGTGGTGTAGACCATGACTTGAGGGGTGTCCCTGTCATCTGCGACGTCATTCTTGACGGCATCAGTATGAGTAGTAGCCAAAGTGGGAATGTTGGTGGTGTGAAGTAAGGTGTTTGGGGTAGAGGGGGACCATGCTTGGTCCAAATAGCCCGGTTGGGGTGTCCCAGTGAAGCTTTCGTGGGGTACAGTCAGACTGGCATGTTTTTTTTATTAAAAGTCACGCCAATCTGAGCATGCTCAGTTGTGCTGTAGTAAGTAAAGTGGTCATTCTGGAGGTGCATGGGGATGTGTTTGAGCGATTGAGGGACCATTCTTGGCCCGAATGCGTCGTGTGAGGTGTCAAAGCAAAGCTTTCATGGTGTGGACCACGACTTGAGGGATATGCGGGTCATCTGTGACGTCATTGCTGACGTCCTCAGTAGGATTTGTAGCCAAAGTGGATATTTTTGGGGTGTGAAGGAAGGTGTTTGGGGTAGAAATCCGTGGTCTGAATGCGTCGGAGGTGTCATCTTGTAGCAACACCCACCAACGACAAGTTCAATGCTTCAACACCCTGGTGAATTAGCCCTGAAGCCCTGCACACCTATACATAGCTCTACGGGTGTAGTCCGTGGTAAGTACTATTCTGATTGGTTAGTCCAAAAGTAGAGCAACAACAACAACATCAACGAATACAGCTCAATCCTTTTATTATCCCCTCCATCACAGCACATCCATGCTAACGGAACCACTATGGGTGTGTTTGCAATTCACTTATGCTATTGTCCGTGTATTCAGAAGTTCATTGTTCTGATCTCAGAATGATGAGGGCCACGAGTTAATCCCTATATGTACAGACACCACCACACACCGCACCGCACCCTGGTGTACCCTATACCCTAATGGCTACAGGGTGCACAATAGGTATGCGCACATGTGTGCGATGACGTCACTTCCGAGCTCTGAGCTTCACAAAATTTGAGCTCCAAGAGCTCCGATCCAAGAGCTCTGATCCAAGAGCTCTGCCACATGTGAGCTACCACCACCACCGGGCGTTGACGGGTGTCAACGCCCGGTGGTGGTGGTGTGTGCTAGTGTGTGGTGGTGGTAGAACTGGTGTATGGTGGTGGTAATAGTGGTGTGTGGTGGTGTCGGTACATATAGGGATTAACTCGTGTCCCTCATCATTCTGAGATCAGAACAATGAACTTCTGAATACACGGACAATAGCGTAAGTGAATTATAAACACACCCATAGCGGTTTCCTTAGCTTGGATGTGCTATGATGGAGGGGATAATAAAAGGATTGACCTGTAATCTTTGATGTTGTTGTTGTTGTTGCTCTACTTTTGGACTAACCAATCAGAATAGTACTTATCAAGGACTACACCCGTAGAGCTACGTATAGGCGCGCAGGTTTTCAGGGCTAATTCACCAGGGCATTAAGCATTGAGCTTGTCGTTGTTGGGTGTTGCTACAAGATGACACCTCCGACGCATTCAGACCACGGATTTCTACCCCAAACACCTTCCTTCACACCCCAAAAATATCCATTTTGGCTACAAATCCTACTGAGGACGTCAGCAATGACGTCACAGATGACCCGCATATCCCTCAAGTCGTGGTCCACACCATGAAAGCTTTGCTTTGACACCTCACGCGACGCATTCGGACCAAGAATGGTCCCTCAATCGCTCAAACACATCCCCACGCACCTCCAGAATGACCACTTTACTTACTACACCACAACTGAGCATGCTCAGATTGGCGTGACTTTTAATAAAAAAAACATGCCAGTCTGACTGTACCCCACGAAAGCTTCACTGGGACACCCCAACCGGGCTATTTGGACCAATCATGGTCCCCCTCTACCCCAAACACCTTACTTCACACCACCAACATTCCCACTTTGGCTACTACTCATACTGATGCCGTCAAGAATGACGTCGCAGATGACAGGGACACCCCTCAAGTCATGGTCTACACCACGAAAGCTTCACTTTGACACCTCACACGAGGCATTCGGACCAAGAATGGTCCCTCATCACTCAACAGACCCCACGCACCTCTCAAAATGACCACTTTATTTACAAAACCCCAACTGCGCATGCGCAGATTGGCGAGACTTCCAATGAAAACAAACCAGTCTGACCCGCGAGAGCTTCACACTGATACCCCACACGGTCCGTTTGACCATTCTGATCCCACTCACTCACTCACTCATTCACTCACTCATTCACCGTCGTTAGTGCGTCCATGCGTTGAGACGGGCGTTGGGGACGCCTCAAGGCCGTTGTGCACGCCTCACTCACTCACTCGCTCACTCACTCACACTCACTCACTCACTCACACACACGCGCGCATACACTCACACTCACAGGTAACTGGATGAAAATAAAACGCACTCCATTGCACCTCCGAAATGCCCACTTTCGCTACTACTCGTGCTGATGACGTCACCGATGACGTCACAGATGACATGGAAAACCCTCAAGTCGTGGTCTACACTCCGAGAGCTACCACATGACACCCCACACGACACATTCGGACCAAGAATGGTCCATCTTTACCCCAAACACACCCCCACGCACCCCCAAAATGCCCGCTTTTGCTACTACTCATACTGATGACGTTACAGATGACATGGATATCCCTCAAATCGGGGTCTACACCCCGAGAGCTACAAGATGACACCTCACCGGACGCATTCGGACCAAGGAAGGTCCATCTCTACATATTAGGGCTGGAAAATGTGTAATTCAATGGACATTGGCCGCCATTTTGGGTTTTGGCGGCCATATTGAATTTTCAGACCAATTACAAATACTTCCAAAATTAACTAATTATCCATACCCTACGTAGGACTAGAAAAAAAACCTAGTTTGTGGTTAGAAAATTGATTTTCGAGCAGAAAATTGTGAGCTTCTATGGGTATTGGCGGCCATTTTGGATTTTGGCGGCCATTTTGGATTTGAGGCCAAATCCAGGGTGGCCCCTCAGCTAAATTGAAAGGGCATAAGTCAAGGATGACGGAACCACTGAGAAAACTTTGACCCGAAAAAATGTTAGTTTTTTCTTGGCTGGGACCTGTCTATCAGCAGCAATTCACTATTTCATCCATGGCTTAAATGCGTGCGGAGTAAAGGTTTCTACTACATTCATTTGAACACACAATTGAAAATACAGTTTCTATTGAAAGCCTACGTTACCTCTCGACCGGACACTGCTACGATGTCCAACGTATCAGTATGCCCTTCGCGGTAGTATCGGAAAGCTGTATTACTGGTATTTTACAGTAGATGCACTTACGATAGGTCGAGTACCTTCACTTCAACAGTGTATGTCTCTCGTTTTATTTTTCAAATGATCAGTCACGACCAAAACGTGACGGACATATATTAGGACTGAGCCCAGTATTGTCGCGCAATGGAGTAAACGTGTCAACTAAATGTGAAGTTCAAATATCAAATTACACACTAGCTCAAGTGACGTGTATATATATATGAATATGAATACCTACTAATAATGGTGCCAACACAAATACAACATTGATTTGCTCGGACTAAGCAGTAGTAAGACCAGGTAAGCCAACACATCTCTTATGATCGTGCGGCGGTGATGTGGCGGAGGTCCCAAATGGCAGTAAGTGACCGTTGACCTATGACCTTGGGTTGACCTCAGACACTTGAGGTCACTGTGGTTCACGTGACGTAAGGGTGAATGCAAATATAGGACTTGAAATTCAGCCGAAAATCTCGTACAAAATGCGGAAATACGGACATTCCATGCAGTAAAGTGGGTCTATATTCGACAAATGTGGTACCCAATGAGTCGAGAAGGGATTCGTCTTGAATCCCACGTGGAGTAGACTAAGATTGGCGTGACGCCATGGTGCGCATACACAGTCGAGTGGTAGTAGAGACAGATTGGATTGTGGTGTATGCATAGACGTATTTTTACGATCTCGGGGTCATCCTGGGACTCTATGGGTCGTGAAGAATGTCGGCTCTCGCGGTGTAGACTACGATTGACGTGGTTTTAACCGGAACTGACGATATGGTGCGCATGCGTAGTCGAGTAATAGTAGAAAATGATGGGAGTATTTGGATGATCTATACGCCATTGATCCAAATATGACGCGTATGGTATCGTATTGAAACACTCGTGGGTGTGAAGCATAAGTCTTGGGACTGTGCGATATGCCCTTGCGCACTCGGCGGTAGTGGGGAAAGCGAAATTTCGGCTGTGCACTTAGGACATGCCTATCTCTACACCCTGTATACTAGCTCCTATGGGCGACGCGTGGTATGTAGATCATGGAAATGCACCGCATTTTCGGATGCGCACTTTGGACATGCCATTCCCACGTGGTGTAGCGTATAACAGGGGAGGTGATGTCGTGGGGCAGGCATGTGGTGGATAACAGCTCGCGCTGTAAAATATCATTTCAGACCCGTGGTGTGACGTCATGGTGGCCTGAGCATGCGGAGAGTTGTAGAGTGAGTAGGGTGTGAGCACCTTGGTGTCAAACACTAAGATCCGTTCTCCATGTCATCTCTTCAGATTGTGTAGATTGTGTTCAAAAATTGGATACACATTCAATATAGGAAAAAGCCTTGTTTTTGTGAGGTCAAAATATCGAGGATCGCTGAATGCCCGAACAAATCAATGTTGTATTTGGTGAAGTGAAAGTGAATAGTTGCGCATTAAAATTAAAATATGGTTGCATGTTGTGCGGGTGCATATTGAAGCCAATTCTGGCTTTTGTTTAAAAACACCTCAAACGGTTTCTGAAATTATTCTTTCAATAAAATTTGACAAGCGGGCGTCATATTTTTCGTCAAGACAGGACGATCACAACACAACCAACCGTGGTCATGGACAAAATTCAAGTCAAACTTTTCTCAAGAAAGTTTACCAGCGTTTCATAGTTTGTTGCATAATTGCCTTAAAATTTGGATAACAGTTCATCCAAATCCAAAATCCTTACAGATTTTTCCCTGAAAGGTTTATATCGTCTGTTTTCGTCAATTCAAACTATCGAACTTGTACTATTCCTATCTGCTAGTTATCCAGAATCATACGCAGTGGGCGTGATGTGGAATTTAGCTAAAACCTTTAAGAAAAATGTCAACATATCGACACAGTTTGTATTTTCCCAATATACAGTTCAAAACAGTCCATAACATGAGAAACACAGTTTGAATTCGCGAAGTCTACCTTTTTCTCTCTCAGGAGATACCTTCGGAGTGAAGAATTTGGGAAATGAAATAACCTCTTTTCCTAATTCTCGACTTCGAAGGTATCTCTCTCTCTCTCTCTCTCTCGATCGAAAGAGAGAAACGGAGCACTACAGCATTCTAAGCAATGCTAAGCAACGTCACTAAATGACCGTCTCTCATTGCCGTGATCATTGACTCTTCAACACGGATCTCCATGTCGGGAAGAAGACTGACAGTTGTACACAATGTGGGCGAACAAACATTATTTTCAGTTTGGCCAAGGCGCGAAAATCAGCGTTGTTCCTTATAGTAGGCCAGCCAAGAGATGAAAAAACACTTTTGATGGCATCGCGTGTTAAAAGCAATCATCCATGCTTAATCAACTCTACATGTTGTGGGAATTGAGATGTGACCGGATGACATTCTCGCTTTTGACCTTAAAGGTCATTTTTAGGCCAAATAGGTCATGTGGGTTCAAATCAGGATATTTTATCAAACTTTTCGTGAAAGCTTAGTAATCGAAGATTGAAGCTGGCTCAATCTTTAACACTTGATAGTTTATTCAAGTGGGCTCATTTTGAAAATATCTGTATAATCACTGGTACAAATGATCATGGAAAAATTCAATATGGCGCCCCGTAAATGTCACCTAAAACTTACTCTGAAGTAGTCAAAGTTGCCCATACATATAACTACTAATTGTAACTGTTTAACAAGGCGATTTCTAACTGTTAAAGAAGGCGAGCTTCCTTTATATCTGAACGCACTTGGGTCATAATCATTGTGGATCCTTATCCATCAGATTGGAATCGTGAGAAATTCAAAGTGGCAGCCATATGTAATATATGTAGTTTCGGTATCGTTTACTACGCGTATGCACATCTGACAGCAAGGCATTATACGACATCTTTATGGCCACTGAAGTGACACTCCCGAAGTGAACGCCGGCTTCATCTGAGCATGTGCCTGTGCTAACAGGGTCGGAAATCTGTTCTTTTTACTACATGTAGTCCCAAAACTGGAAAAGAGCTCTGGAAAGTAGATATTAAGGCATTTGTGGGTAGAATGTGGTATAATGGCTGAGACATTTTCTGGGAATTAAAGCATCAAGAAATCTAATAGATTAGTCGTGTATTTTCGTTCATTTTCCAATATGGCTGTCATATACATCCACTAAACATTGTATTTACTGATCCACCAGAAATTATGAGGGTGATTCATACTGCAACATTAATAACACAGGTGGCAGCATATATAGTTCATTAATTGGACCACACATAAAACCTAAAATAATAAGCTAGGACAGCCTCTGGCTGCTGACATTAAACCTACCAGGACTGGTGGGAGAGGGGACAGCTTCTGTTGTGAATCTTCCTCCATTAGGAACTTATCCCTTATTTGCATTGCAGTGAACTTCACATAATCCTAGGTGTAACGGTTCACATATGGATTTGAAATGGTGGCCATGAGATGTCTTCAGAAATTTGGTTAATCGTTGATTTAGTCCTATATGGAACATTTTTCCTATCTCAAACAACATGCAATTTCTTTGATCATAAACGAACTGATTTGCATACCGGTAATGCCTTTTACGCAGATTTGTTGAAACATATCAGGCCTCTTGCCCCAAGAATTCAAAATTATAACCCTCCTTTCATCTATCACTCATGACACCTAATTTTAGGCTGCTATTTGGGCAAACCTTGAAGCACTTTTGCAATCTTCTACATTATTCACACGTTAGTCAAAGTGTGGTGGCATCAGGTGTAATAGGTCTGGCGTCACTTACATCTCACATGCACGATTCAAGTTAACAGAGCTATGGTATCAGCCCTCCTCTTCCATCCATGAATCGAATAGCGCTTGAGTCGGTACTAGGGGATGTGTGGTCGAGCCATTCTGGGCATCCATCCAAAAATGAAGCATGACTCATGATTGCACACCAAGACAATTGCATTTCGAAATTTTAATGTTGGTTGATGTGGTCACCTCATGAACAATTAAACAAATGAGTTATTCTCCGTTATAGTAATTTCTACTGATGCAACAAGAGCCTGTAAGAGTCGCCAAGCATTTGGTGGTACCAGAGGCCACATAGTGGATTGTTTGTTGGTAGTTACCAGACTGACAATTCAATCTGTCTTTAGCTTTCAGCTGGTAAACCCGTCTCAAAAGAGTGACTATATGCATCTCTTCATGGCAAACTTTGCTGTGAAATGTTGAATTGTATGACCCTGGTTGAAAATTTTGTTTCCTTCAATGATAAAATCATCCAGGAACTACCATATGTGCTTGTCTGATTATCAAATTATGTTTAACTCTTCTGACAAATATTAAGCTAAGGCCTCCTTGGTATGATTAGCTATAGGTGACAAGCCAGTTACTTGATCAGGGATAATTATCCTGACCATCTGACTGCAAACAGGGATACTTAGTAAAGAGTAATATTCCTAACCATCTGACTACAAACAGCTAGGGACACCTGGTAAAAGGTTATTATCCTGACAATCTGACTACGAACACGGGTACCCATCTCCCTCCATTTTTATGGAATGTTGCTCATATGTTCCAAAAAGAATATCTAAAACCACTTTATCTTGCATCTGACGGGTAGACAAGCTACTTGCACAAGAGCAATACCATATATGTTAACAAATGTTTCTGTGTGTAGCGCGCGCGCTTCCGGCTTGTGACAGCCCGGCCCTGTCCAACAATCATGAGCACCATCAGATATTTCCTTTGTTGATGGACAATTTTGTCAGTTGAGCTATAAAACTGATATGTTTGAAGTTTCCATCATGCGGATTGGAGATTAGAAGCAGATCAATGAGGCACTACACTTAGACATTACAAAGGGATCAGAGGTGGATGTTATATTGAATTTTCACATAATGATTTGCATCCGTGAATACGCAAAAAACCTAATCAAATATTACCAACCATAATGTGGTAAGTGTTCTTCCTATACGAAGATATTGCAAAACAATAGACGACTTATCCTTATTTGATATCTCTTGACCTTCATGACCTAAAAAATGACCTTCAAGATAAAAAATGAGAATGTCATCCGATCACATCTCAATCCCCACGCCATGTAGAGTTGATTAAGCATGAGTGACAGCTTTTAACAAACAATGCCGTCATCTTCTTGGTTTGGCTCACTAATTTGGGGTTATTGCTTAAATATTTTTTCTTGTCCCTCCAGCTAGGGAGCTGAATCTTACCACACTATACCATTGGATTAAGCTCTACGAGAAAATGTTTTAAAAATCCAAGATGGCCACGTGATGACGTCACAGTGACTTCATTTCCAAAAAAGCTTTTTGGGGGCGACTTTCGATTTTTTTATTTATGTGTTTTCTTCACAAAAACTGCATGATAACTTAGTAAATAATCATTTGATGTAAAATGAAATAGTTTTTGTTCCCTTTTCCTCGCAGAAAAGTAGGAATGTGAACCAAAAATGACGAAAACAACATTTTTTTCTGATACGGCACATGGCCGCTATTTTGAATTCACTCACGATTTTCTGCTCGTAGCTACGCAAATAGACTCAACATGACCCCAGTATGATAAAATACGAAGCCATGGAGTGTCAGCTCTCAATTTTTTGCCAATCCGAAGATAGGGCAGAAAGTTTTGGAAGGGGCCACAATGCCACCCCCCCCCCCACGCCAAGGTATGGTAGTGTTAACATTTCCCATAATCCATTGCACCTGTGAATATGCAAATCACCAGTAAGTAAGACCAGAACAAAAATGAAGCAAGTTAAAAAGAATCAAGTCCCAATCACTCTTCCTTTACGAAGATATTGCAAAAAATAGATCCTTTATCCTTATTTGACCTCTAATGACCTTTATGACCTCAAAATGACCGTTACGGTCAAAAGTGAGAATGTCATCCGGTCACATCGTAATCTGCACACCATGTAGAGTTGATTAAGCCTGGATGACAGCTTTTAACACGCGATGCCATCAAAAAGTTGTCTAGCCATCTTTGGGTTGGGTGGCTGGTCTACTATTATCTTATTGTCTCGATTTTTTTTTTCGAGCATGAAACCACAGCCTACGACAATAATTTTTCCCATTTATCGGTACACATTTTGAATTAAGTTTCTCACTAACTGAGCATTTAATCGGAAACCACGCCGACAACAATCACAGCTCACCCAACCCGGTGAACAATAGGAACAATTGTTGCTAGAACAAAGACAAAACAAAACCTAAGTGTGTGTTTGCTTCAGTGCTCAGTGTTGTGACTTCGAAAGCAGAAATATCTGATCCGTTGCATTGGGAGACAGCACTTCCCTTATATGTGTTGTAATCTGATGTTATTTTCGTGAGGCAAACGTTTCTCTGTGACGAAATTGCGACAGGGTAAATATTCTCCTCCAATTACAGCGTACATCGAGGGGGTCTAGAGCGCGTCCAAGGTGGCGTGTTAGTTGCTGCAGAGAAAAGCATTGGCTCGGTACGCAAGCTGTGTTTTAAAAGGGACTGCCAAATAGTATGATGTGAATTACAATAGAAAAACTCAGCTCATCGAACTGACGTTTTAAAGTTTAACTTCTTTCATTGAGTTGTTCCAGACTGGAATGGTTACCATCCAATGTGTTATGTTGGCCAAGTGTAAATTCTTTTAAGAGAGTCATTCTATGTGGAATTTAGCTAAAACCTTTAAGAAAAATGTCAACATATCGACACAGTTTGTATTTTCCCAATATACAGTTCAAAACAGTCCATAACATGAGAAACACAGTTTGAATTCGCGAAGTCTACCTTTTTCTCTCTCAGGAGATACCTTCGGAGTGAAGAATTTGGGAAATGAAATAACCTCTTTTCCTAATTCTCGACTTCGAAGGTATCTCTCTCTCTCTCTCGATCGAAAGAGAGAAACGGAGCACTACAGCACTCTAAGCAATGCTGACGTCACTAAATGACCGTCTCTCATTGCCGTGATCATTGATTCTTCAACACGGATCTCCATGTCGGGAAGAAGACTGACAGTTGTACACAATGTGGGCGAACAAACATTATTTTCAGTTTGGCCAAGGCGCGAAAATCAGCGTTGTTCCTTATCTTATTGTCTCGATTTTTTTTTCGAGCATGAAACCACAGCCTACGACAATAATTTTTCCCATTTATCGGTACACATTTTGAATTAAGTTTCTCACTAACTGAGCATTTAATCGGAAACCACGCCGACAACAATCACAGCTCACCCAACCCGGTGAACAATAGGAACAATTGTTGCTAGAACAAAGACCAAACAAAACCTAAGTGTGTGTTTGCTTCAGTGCTCAGTGTTGTGACTTCGAAAGCAGAAATATCTGATCCGTTGCATTGGGAGACAGCACTTCCCTTATATGTGTTGTAATCTGATGTTATTTTCGTGAGGCAAACGTTTCTCTGTGACGAAATTGCGACAGGGTAAATATTCTCCTCCAATTACAGCGTACATCGAGGGGGTCTAGAGCGCGTCCAAGGTGGCGTGTTAGTTGCTGCAGAGAAAAGCATTGGCTCGGTACGCAAACTGTGTTTTAAAAGGGACTGCCAAATAGTATGATGTGAAATTACAATAGAAAAACTCAGCTCATCGAACTGACGTTTTAAAGTTTAACTTCTTTCATTGAGTTGTTCCAGATTGGAATGGTTACCATCCAATGTGTTATGTTGGCCAAGTGTAAATTTTTTTAAGAGAGTCATTCTAGTCATTGGAACGCCATTATTTTAAGGTGATTTACCATTTTGTTGTTGTTATTTTACACATGCATATATATCTTAGCGCCTTATTTATTATTTTGATGCTAATATCTTAATCATCTTGTATGTATACAATCTGTATCTTCAACAATTTGTTCTCATTAACATTCATTTTCATTTCATTTCAACTGCTCTATTATATTGTGTTACTGTTATCTTACATACCTGTAATTGAATATATTGTTGAAGGGGAGTGAACTTTGATGGACTTCGACCCATTTCTCGATCATGATTCACGTCAAAATAAATAAATAAATGAATAAACCTACATATAGTTGTCAAATGGCATGCACAGAGGGCGAGCTCCTGGATTAACAGTCCACCATCAGAATTCTACCATATACAGACAATAAATTGGTGAGGTAGGTAAGAGATGAGAAAAATTGACAACGTCTGGCGACTAAAAAGCAACCATCTGACTTCACGGGAAAGCCTCCCACGGCACCTCACATTCAAACTAGAATACGGAGGATTCTAAGACGTAGCCTTGGTATCTCAGTCGCGGTTGTCCATGTGGAAAATATTAAGTAACCACCCGATCTCTAGCAACGGCTTATGCAGAATTAGATACACCAGCTCGGGTATTGTGATGACAGATCAGGTCAAATACATAAATAATCTCATGTTAATGGATGAGCATCTAGGGCGTATGATGGAGTAAACGGCTCAACATGGAGTAAAGAGGGTGAACGTAAAATACCCAAGAAAACTAACATATAATATTCGACGTCGTGCGCTAAATTTCCCACCAAAAAAATAAACCGACATATATTTGTAGAGGGTGAGTCTCGGGGACTAACATTCCACCAGCAGAATCCTACCATATACAGATAATAAATTGGTGAGATATGTAAGAGATGGGGGAAATCGACAACGTCTGGCGACTAAAAAGCAACCATCTGACTTCTCAGGAAAGCCTCCATCGTCACCTCACATCCAGACTAGAATAAGTAGTCTCTCACCAGCGCTTTTATTGGAGATGTTTATGTAACCATTCGGCCCTCAGCACTGGCTTGAGCGGAATTAGATACACTAGCTCGTGAGCTGTGATGAAAGTTCAGCTCAATCACGTAACTCCTCTGTTGTTAATGAATGAGCATCGCCTCAACATGGGAAACATGGTCAATGTAAGAACACCTTTGAACAACTGTGTTGTAATAATTTCTTGGAAACCATTTCTTGGTTTTTATTTACATTTACATGGAATACCTGTGCTCTGATGCAACATGAAAACAATTGGGAATTGTGGCCATTGAGTGTTACTCTTTCGTATAGCCCCGTTCATAAAGAGCAATTCAGGACATTTGTCCGTCACACAAGTCTGCCGATGTCATGTCAGATGAATGTTCACGTATTAGATGACCCAATTGAAAGATTCTCGCTCTGCTTGTTCCAGTGTAATCTCTCAACCCGAGAAACCCTTCGCAATGAGAATATTTTGTACACCCTCCATGTGCCTTGTTCGCAAAATATGTAATGTTGATGATTTGCAACATTGATGTTTAGACTGGCTACTGTCCCTTCCTTCTGATAAGATGAGTAAAAGATAGGGAATCAATGTACGAGAAATAGTGTTTTAGTGTGTAGGAAACATTTGGTCATGATCGACAAGATGCTCTGACGTGTAATGTAGGTCGTGTAAATGTAGGTCGTGTAACGTGTAAATGAACAATAAATGTTTGTTCTGTTCTCTCAAGCCAGTGTTTTAGTATCAAAATAATTTCATTTTTGACAATCAGCGGATATAATTTCCACAAAAGACATCTGGTAGACGCTTGAATTTTTTGCATGTTCCATGAATGATTTGCAACACTTTATTGGTTCCCGCTCCGTCCTTTCGATATGATGAGTGAAGGACAGTGTAACAGTTTACCATGCATAGTATTTTTGTGTGAAAGAAACATGCCAACAATATTGTTTTGGTCTGTACTCTCAAGAAAGTGTCTTCCCCCAAAGGAATCCTTTGATATGACTCATGGAAAATACATTTCTGGTCTGTTTTCTAAAGCCATTGTTTCCGTGTCAAGAGTAATTTGATCATTGTCGAAAGTAGAAAATAATTTCCTACTTGTTCCTAATAACCAGTTTGAATTTTCTTACCTGTCTTCTCAATAGTCTATTCCGAAGGAGAACTTCGGTCAGGTGATGACGGTCAGCAATAAATTTGTCGTCTGTTGTCTCAAGCCTGTCATTTTAAATTTCATTCTGATGGAAAACTTTGGTCATCAGGTTTTCAACAATCACGGATGACAATAAATTTCTGACCTGTTGACGGCTATTGGACAATACATGTCTTGCCTGTTCTCTCGGGTCATGGTTTAGGTTTTAAGAGTACTGTACTTTGCTAAATGTCGATAATAGACAAAAAATGACATGTTCTCTCAAACCAGTGTCTCTTGGTAATTCTCTAGTTTTCAATCGGGTATGTTATTGTCCCTGATTTGATGCGAAATCTTTAATGTCTCTACAGCAAAAGTGTTAAAGAAAGTCTAGGTTTACTTGATGCAATATGAACATTTTGATAATAGACATTTAAAATCACTTCTGAGCCTTGTCAGTATTATCATGATTTCCCGTTTTCATGACTTTTGCAAAAAGCTCTACTTATTTTTACGTCTGCCTAAAACTTTTGCTCTGTCAGCATGATCGTACAGCTAAATTTGATAATAGATTTTATCCAAACCTGTCCATGGTGAAATTCACATTGCATTCATGACTTATACTCACAGGAATATTATCGTCATTTTCTATAGTTCAACCGTATGCTTATGGATACATATCAACGCCTATAGGCTCTACTTGTCTCTAAAAATTACGACTATATGCAGGAATTATGGAAAAAATAGATCATCTCAAATCTCATTCCTTCTCTTTGCACAAATGCTATAATGCCTATATATGTTGATACCGGTAATATATATGGAACTTTACAGGATTTAACAACCGGGATATCATGTTTTGACCTATATACACCATTGTACTTTTATAAAGGTGAATGGGCTCGTACATACATGTACTGCTGTACGGAAAGCTGCAGTTTAAATGTGACAAAGATCTAGCTATATATCTACCAGACTTCTTCTATTAGTGAAGAAGGGCTGGAGGAATCCTGAGCTAACATAACCGACAATCATGTTTGCGTGAGAACTAATTGTTACTGGATGTATAATAAACCTACATCAAGAAGAAGAAGTCTGATAACTGGTACATTCTGTTTATCACACAATACAACCGATGCTATACTTTTGATACATTTGACAGCTACATTCACATTATGTGTCACCAACTTTGTTTACATAGCGATACCCAATACAGACTAGAATAAGACCAGTCTGTTAACATGAAGATCTTGATGATTGGGAATTAGCCTAGAACAATCTTAACATGGGGAAACAGTTTTACATGTAATATTGCAAACCATGTTGGTATTACAAATCTTACCTCTAAGACTTTTTCCACTAGATGCAATGTTGAAAGAGGCCCATCTAACACACAATATTTCAAGACTTCCCCCGGAGAATAAGAAGTAATGTAAACAAAGTCTGAAGTATGTTGCACTGCATATTCAGTTCAATGGGACCAACATCACAACTGTGGCGCACAATAGGCCAGGCTTGAGTATATTCAGTTCATTCGGACCAACATCACAATTGTAGCGCACAACAGGCCAGGCCCGAGTATATTCAGTTCATTCGCACCAACATCACAATTGTAGCGCACAAATTATAGGCCAGGCTCGAGTAGACGAAATGACAAACTGAAGTAAGAACTGTAATAATCAACCCACCTACCTGACAGTTTCAGGGGACACCCTAGTTCAAGTTTCAAGTTTCCCAAGTTCCCTAGTTCCAAGTTCCCAAGTTCCAAGTTCCAGCTCCGTAGTTCCAAGCTCCAGTTCCCCCAAGCTCCCCCTCCGAAGTTTCAAGCTCCAGTTCCCCCAAGCCCCACCTCCAAAGTTCAAAAGCTACAGTTCAAAAGCTCCCAGATATGATACACATCTGGTTGTTTAAGAGGCATAACACATATGTCAGCCCTTATTATAATGTTACTTATTATAATGTTACTGTCTAGCCTGCATGTTCAACACATGTTTTGAATTGTTGTGGAGCTCACTGTTTATAGATTACAGATTAGAATAAGCCGCATCTAACACATACTGGAACCAATTTTTTAGGGGATTAGAAGTTTGTGAAAACATCCTTCAGGATAGCACAGATCGC
The DNA here is from genome assembly GCA_036873755.1 of Hanleya hanleyi. Classification (NCBI taxonomy): domain Eukaryota; kingdom Metazoa; phylum Mollusca; class Polyplacophora; order Lepidopleurida; family Hanleyidae; genus Hanleya; species Hanleya hanleyi. The sequence goes on from JAVTVY010032549.1 coordinate 34,167, forward strand.
CAATAACTTTAAATGGAAGAAAGTCCTATCCATCCTCTGTAGAGGAACTTAGATTACACACTTCCGTCTTATAATTTTCCAATCGATCTGTTTCTTTTGTTGTGAAACTTCGCTGGGATAGCTATGAGGTCACAGAAAGTGACCATCCTTCTCTCTCAAATTCAAATGCCCATCTTATCAGATTTTTGGAGGTCGGAAGACCGTGAATACGCGCCAGGATAGCTGTAGGATATGGGAAAGTAAGTAAGGAGTAGAGGGGGTACATTACCATGCCTTTATGCAGAAATAATTGGATGATTTGCTAAATATTCTGTTGAAACAGAACTTTTTGAGCTATGTGTGTACTAACAAATGTAGTATCGTGGTATGATTTGACTGGGGCTATTCGGTCAACACATCGGCAATAAGGCGATGATACGCGACTGAAGTTTCTTTTACAAACATGACAAATGCGACCGGTCATCAGATTTCTTGTATTCATCATATACCCGTCTTGTTCCCCTTATGATTCGGACTGTCGCATTGACCCTCTTGATCACTAGATACCGGTACCCCATATATATCGAATTACCGCAATTCACTGTTTACACAGGGTGTGGGGGTGGGGTGGGGGGCTAGTGAGAATATGTACATAAGATAAGTGAAAGGCTGCCAGGTATCTAAATGACTGCACATGAAACAAAGTGATAATCCAGAATATAGACACAACATAACTTTGGTTGCGTAATAGTGATGGATATATGACAGTGCCGGTGGGGAATCCCTGAGAAGTAGACTCTGGACAGGAATTATCTAAATCAAATAATGGAATTTGCCTCATCAGAATGGACTTGAGATATGGATGTAATAAAATTGCTTACAAACAGGATAGGTCTGATTCCTGATTGGATCCAGGGCAAGGTGCAGTAGTTTGATATCCGTGAATCATCAAAAGGCTTCATTTTCTGAAATTACAAGGGATGTTGCAGATGTATAAAGGGTGTAACAAAGGCTAACAAGAGGAAACATAAGAGATTGATTACGACTCCAGATTTGTATGATTTATTTATCATTTCTGTATACCAGCATTGAGAGCTGAACCATTTATATTCGAGTCATTTTAAGTTTTCAGGGGCAAATGATCATGCCAACTTTCAATTATTGGCCGGCAGGGGTCTACATACAGAAAGGATATGCGACGTTTACAAAGAAATGTGTGTGAAGTTTAATAACTTTTTTAATCCATCTTATTTTTCTTCGAGTTTACATTGTGCACTGTCAGCATCAAATATTGCCAATTTTATATGATAGATCAAAATATTCTGCTTAACTCAATTTCTATGCACACTTACCGCCGAACCGGTACAAAAAAGAAGACCGACCGATGCTAAAAATGTACCAAAACATATACAAGTATTGTAAAGAAATATTATTAGGCGACATGCCCTTTATTACGAGAGGTTTAGTATACTAGATGTTGAACAGTATCGGTAGCGATCTTTCTGAAACCATGGAGCTTGTCATCTATTACCCCTCAAGCCTTTTTATCTGGGAGTAGTTGGGTCTGGGAGCTTTTGAACTGTAGCTTTTGAACTTTGGAGGTGGGGCTTGGGGGAACTGGAGCTTGAAACTTCGGAGGGGGAGCTTTGGGGAACTGGAGCTTGGAACTACAGAGCTGGAACTTGGAACTTGGGAACTAGGGAACTTGGGAAACTTGAAACTTGAACTAGGGTGTCCCCAGTTTCAGGACATTTCGGCAGGTGAAATTTCAGCAGTCGACGTTTCGGTGCGCGACAGTGCGGTACAAAATGCTTAGTACATATCGGCACGCAACAATTCGGTAGCTTTATTTTGCAGACCAAATTATGGTAAAAATAAAGATTTTTTTAAAAACGAGTCAAAGCCTGGGAGTAAGACATGCATATATATATATATATAAATTGATAGCTTAAACTGATTCAACATGATCTTATACAAGTATCTATCTAAATCTGTCTACTTGGTGAGAAATTTGCTAAAATGCCTCCAATATATCCAGTAGTAGCTCGATATCAACAAAAAGTATCTCTAAAATCTTCCATATATTTCTGTAGAACAGATGTACCCCAGAACTCCTTTTGTCCAACTGCAGAATTTAGTGAGTTCGGGGGGGGGGAGGCGTTGCGGGGCTGCCGAAATGTCGTACACTACACTTCGTGCTGAAATGTCGCGGACCTCTTTCGCATTGACGGGAAAATTGTTCTCCTTCTCGAACAGAACTGGACAGATTGATCTCCGTATGGGGGCTAAAACTGACCGGTTGATAAACCCCCGCACTATCTTCTAACCTATGGCAAGCCGTTTCAGTATTTAATCGGTTATTCCACATATGTTGAAAACTTTTGCACATATGTCAAAAAGTTTTTAACATATGTATAAAACTTTTCAACATATGTCTAAAAGTGCGAATTTATTCCACATATGTGTAAAAGTTTTATACATATGTGTAATAACCGATTAAATACTGAAACGGCTTGCCATATGTTCCTACCCCAGCCCCGCTGTCCTCTTTCGTTTGAAGTTTGCATGGACCCAACGTACTCTGTAGCACATATAGCTACCACACACAGGGGCTTGTTGTTGGTCAGTTAATAATTTAGGATCTTAATTTTCATATATACTCTCCTCGTACTCATATTTATGGAGTAGGATGAGAGTATATAAGAATATAATATCATAATTAATAACTGACCAACAACAAGCCACTGTGTTATACCGCAGTTTGTACGATCTGCGTTAACTACAGGAGTAGCGGTGCGTTTAAAGATAGTCATGTATGGACCTTGAATCTAAGATAATATAGTACTATTATTAGTATTATAAGCTTTCGTGTCCTCATTGTAGTTTCACATGTCTCGCATAGTCGGAGAGACGAAAAACAAACCCCGAAGGGACAGCGCCATTTTGAAATGGTCGTTAGATAACAAACATTCACGAGAGATTATACCACAGGGAGCAGTCCATTTCCTTTCTATTAACTCTCCTGGAATTTATTTAACATATGTACAAAACTTTTGCACATATGTGGAAAAACACTTTATTTGACATATGTGGAAAAGTTTTGCACATATGTATAAAACTTTTCAACATATGTGAAATAGTTAATTTATTTTACATATGTGCAAAACTTTTGCACATATGTCTAAAAACTGTTTTTTACACATATGTGGAATTCTTTTGTACATATGTGCAAACCTTTTCAACATATGTGGAATAATCGATTAAATACTGAAACGGCTTGCCATACTAACCAGGCTATGGCATTGTTCTCCACATTAGCGATACGTGTCCGTCCTTAGTTGCAATAGATAAAGATATGTGAAGGAACACTATCACCCAGGACTTTCGTGGCCGTCACACCGGTCAAGTACAGGCTGTGAAACTTCATAAACAGTAAAACTAAGACTTTGCACGTTGATTTCTCACCCATTTTCCCTTTGAATATTCGGATAAGGCACATAGGTTAGTTAGTCCCTCTCCTATTCTATTATGAGAAGAATATGTCTCATCGAGTTGGTTCCTTAGTCCTTTATTAACGTTATTAACGTAATGTTTCTCCTTAAGTACGGAGAATGTCATTTTCCGGTCTCGACCCTTAAACTTCAAGCTTCTTTCAACCCTGTTGACGAGGGCCCTTCAGGAGGTAAAAGCATTTTGGAAAAGCTATTGCGCCGCTATTTCTAAGAATTCTGACATTGAATGCATGTGGATATTGCAAAACTCAAAAAGAAGTTAAGGTCAAATACCGTACAGACACGTATCCACATGGGATCTCGACTCTGTATACTACAATCCCTCACCAGGACCTTATTGTCCGTCTTAGTTCATTAATAGTATCGGTGTTCAAGAAAACTGATCGTCGATATATTAACGTCAGAAGCCATAAATCATTCTTTAGCTCTACAACATACATGGGATATCATTCATGGAATGTTTCTTTGTTTATAGAGTTGTTCGAATTTCTCATCAATAATATCTATGTGAAATTTGGCAATACAATATATCAACAACATACAGGTATTTCAATGGGTACTACTTGAGCACCCCTTTCGGCTGACCTATATCTGTTCTCCTATGAATACGACTATATGCAGACGCTTGCAAAAACGGATTATTTCAAAGGCCGTTCCTTCTCACCTAACGCTAAATAGACGATCTTCGTGCTTTGGATAATCGCCAAAAAGCGACGCAGGGAAGGATATATATCCACCACCCACTGGATTTGAAGGAAACTACAGATGACCCTAGCGGCATATCTTATTTACACCTATATCTCTATAAAAATGAGGGCCATTGGCGACCGCTATCCCCACGGGTTCGAGCCCAGTTTCTCCATGTGTGGAAGTATGTCAGTTACTTGCCGACGGCTGGTTGTTCTCTCCGGGTACTCCGGCTTCCTCCACCAACCAAGCTGACTACCACCATATGAGTGAAACAACCTTGAGTGTGGCATCAAGGCAAATCCCCCTATTAAAATGAAGCCGGCCTGCATATAGTGTATATATGTCTCGCCTAGCAGCATTTGCTTGATCCCGTTGTAAATGTGACGATTTTAATCAACATCAAAAAACATTGTTGCAAAAACTGATAAAACAGGGCTATATAATCAAGCGCCTCCACCCGAAGTCTATGAAATTTGACGATACATATCGCATGCTAATGGAAAAATACGAGCGTAGCAAGATCTATGGCGGTACGTTTCGTAACTTGTGTCTAATTCCGCATAACCCGGGGCTAGGGGCCGTATGAACATATGTATTCAAGATCGTCATAGTGTTCATATGAACAGTCACAATCAAAGCGTGACTGAGATACATCGTACCATAGATAACGACTTTACAACGTATATCATATGTGTTGAGAATACTGAACAGTGATAAGGATTTGAAAATTTTGGAACATCATGATGTCACCAGTAAAAACTGTTGATCGCTTCTGTCTTGCAGGAAATTAGCCTAGTATTATGTATACTGTGATTTATCCTTTTAATTTGGTGCTAATGTTATTATATGGATTAAGTATTTGGATTATGGATGCGGAAATTCTTTATTGGACGACGGCTGAATATCGAATGACGGCCTAGAGGCTTGTATCTTGAATTGTTAGTCCTGTCACACGCTTTAGGTTGGTGTGTCTGTCTCAATATGCTTGGAGATAGATACACATCGTTTCCCAAGATATACTCTTGAATATTTAGTCATGTCAGATACGCCAATTTAATTCCCTTCCACTTTTGAATATTTAGATAGGTCCGATATGTCAGCTCTTTCTATCTCTTTAATTTTACCCTTCGAAGCATACACGAGATCTGGACATCATCTGTAATACTAAGATATCATCTGTGGTATTCTCTCCTTTGAAATTATCAGCCATGTCAGGTGCACTAGTTTGATATTTCGTTCCCATTTTCTGTCGAAGCAGACAACTCCTAATGAGTAGTCCCCCTTGTGTAGATGAAATCTAATTTCCGAAGATTCACGGCTTACTTTTCAATATGAAGGTAACCCTTTTCGTGCTTTAAACTACACATTTTGCAGCACAAGAAGACAAATATGGCATTTATTTGTGTTTTACATCCTAGGGAAGATGGTAGTGAGTGAACACTTGTGATCCGGGTGATAACAAGAGCACTCATATACATGCAAATAGGCCGGCAATTACTTGTGCTATACTGCATGGGCTGATCAGTGTCGAGGATAATAGCAACTGTTGATACTCTCGCGTCTGGCACATGTAGGCACTGTCGTGATATGACTAAAAAAATGTTGAAAACGACGTTAAATCCTACCACAAAGAGACTGGTCAATTACTGTAGTATTCTGCTACCATGCTTAAATCTACAGTGTGGGAATATAAACATATTATATAATTCATTAACTATCATTAATCTTTGCATATTCTTGGAAACGGCAAGCAGTTCTTCCATTGAAAAAGTTACACTGGTAACCATTTGGAATTAAAAACTGTTTCCCACCACATCATAGTCATTTAATGTCTCTTGGTATACTGGCTTATTGCTATGGGCGTCACTTGTTGGCGTAAAACGCCACGGTATGCTTGTCGTAAGGCCAGGAATGAAGAAACTGGTTCATTCTTTCGCAACAGCAGCTTCAATTTACTTCAGGAGAATAGTGTGAACACCTCTTGGCATAAATATACAGTCAGGCTGCTCGGATATGTGTTCTCTGGTGTTTGATTCAGCGGATTTAATGAGCACGGGTCAGACCGCAAAACCTGGTTTTTCATCAAAATATCTGCCAGGCAGCTTAACAACGACACAGATCCCGATGACAAGAATATGCGAGCACAGCCGACATGCAGGCGAAGTCCAATTTAACCCAACATCGTCGCCGTCGACGTCTCGAGTCGGCCCGTATGGACATTGTCTGATAGCTCGTCGGTGGTTTCAGCATGTTGGTGCTGTCAAGCCCGGGTTTTCTTCTCCAAAGCAAGATATGACGGTTTAAGCTCGAATGATAGTTGCCATACGAGTTGGCCGATTTAAAGTGTCGATCACAAAATACAAGCGTCTAGTCTATCATTCAATATTCTGCAGTCGTCCATTAAAGAATTTCCGCGTCATAATCCAAAGACCTAATTCATATAATGGCAATAGTACCAAATAAATCATAGTATACCTAAATATAGGCTACCTTCCAGCACAAGAGAAGCGATCAACAGTTTCCAAATGATGCCGGCAAGACATCATAATGTTTCAAAAATATCAAATCCGTATCACTGATCAGTATTCTTATTCCATATAATTTTCGTTGTGAAGTCGTTATCTAGAATATGATTTATCTCCGTCACGCTCTGATTGTGCCTGTCACACGGCCCCTAGCCCCGGATTAAGCGGACTTAGACACTAGTAACGAAACGTAAGGTCATAGATCTTGCACGCTAACGCTCGTACGTTGCTATCAGCATGCGATATGTATCACCAAATTTGAGTAATTTGATGGTATAGCCCTGTTTCTGCAATAATGTTATGTGCCGTTGATATAAATTGTCATATTTAACACAGGAGCTTGCAAATGCTACTAAGCGAGATAAGTATACGCCATATGCAGGTCCCACTGGAATATTACTTTCCAACTAGCGAACGATGTCGAAATTGTAATCATCTTTTTTGTCGTAAAGTCGACGAGAGAGAAGGCCTGCTCCATTTTATAGAGATATAGGTCTAAATATGAAGTGCCGTTAGGGCCATCTGTGGATTCTTTCAAAATCCAGGGACGGTGGCTATATATCCTTCACTGTGTCATTCATATAGCATTGATCAACGGCGATAAAATCGTGTGTATAATGTTTGATGAATGAGAAGGAGCGGACTTTGAAAGAATCTATTTTTGAAAGCCCCGGTATATAGTCGCGTTCATAACAGTTCAGACATAGGTCAGCCAAAAAGTGTGCCCAATCAGTTCTCATTGCAATACCTATATGACGGTTACAATAGTGTAACCGATTTTGTACTTGCATGCCACTTATCCTTTTCCACCTAGGCAATTGACTTCCAGTCCTAGGTATTGCTTTCCCGCGCCTAGCTCCAGTTCGAAGGAGCGAGCCAATCACAACCCTACATTCTGCCCACGTGGGCAAGCGAAGTCTTGCACCAATTCACCTCTCGGCAACAACGCGGCACACCTTCATCCTTGGAAGATTTGAGTTAAATTCTCTATTTTTGTAGCACACCGCAATATTTATTTTTACGCATTCGTCCGAGGTAAGTATCTGTTTATCCAGTAATAATGAAAACTTTGATCTTGGGCCATTCTATTGTCAGGAATCTGGCGTCATCTCTCCGTTCCGGTGAGAATTCTCGACTGGCTTTAAACCTGCGGGTGTCCGAGTCCACTCATGTCCGGTTTCACGGGGTCGGTGGAAGGACGATTCCCAAGCTGTGGGATAATGATCTCAGCGTTATTTCGTCGTACCAGCCGGACATCGTAGTACTACAAGTGGGGTCGAACGATCTAGATATTGAGGATGCTGACGGTTTTCACTGACGGTGACGAAATTTAGGCTCCTGCTCGACCTCCTGCACAACAGACTGCATGTCAAACAGATAGCGGTTCGTATGGTTTTGCCTAGATTACAGACAACAACAGTAAAATTTAATTTTATTCGGCCTGCGCCGATGGGACAGGTTAAGCATCAACTTTATTTAATTTCATTCAGTCTCTGTGGAATCGCCAGTGGTATTACTGAATTAGTTTATTTTATTTATTTATTCATACATGCTTCTATATATACTACATATAGCAAACTATAGATGTTCTTCATTATATTCAACCATATTCAGTAAGCGCGGGATCTACAGAGCAATTTCATGTCGTATATCCTCGATAACGATACGATTTAGCATGATTAGCCTTAATGTTCACTGGCTATGGACATAGTTTTTTTGCAGGAATGCCGCGGCCCAAGAGACGAGCCTCTGCACATGTGCAAGAGGTGGTAACCAAGGTAGGGGGCAAGAAAAGTAGAAAACAAGGCGACCCCCTTTCAATGTCAGCCGCTACTGTTCCGCTGTTCCGGCTCCCACTTCGCCTCATAATATCTCAGCAGAGATGAGGGAGGAAATCCTCAAGCTCTCAACAGAGGCAGCCGTCACAGCTGCCAAAGAGGTAGCTACCGTGGCAGTCCAGGCAGCCCTTCAACAATGTTTGCCATCGCCTCCTACTAGCGCTACCCCGACACCGCTCATCAGCCCGCCCGAAGCCGAGGTAAATGACGTCGTGGAACGTTTGGTAATAGCCATGACAGGTGAGTCCCTTAATATTGTTCAGCCAAACGTTACTGCCACAATTCAACAAGTGTCCCTAGCAGCTCATGTTCCAGGTAAGGTCAAGGCCAAAATCTTGGAGGATGAATTTGTCGAGTTACACACACTTGACCCAGACTGGAAAAATAAATCATCCTATACATTAACCTTGAAGGAACCTGAGGGTAACATGGAGTCGAGTGCAGCTTCCCCTGCATTAGCATGGGCCCCCGCAGACAAAAACACGACTGATATTTGAACGCTGGGCTCATCTCTTTTCCATTTACACAGCCATATATACCACACATTTCCCTGGACAAGCCCCACATATGATGAAGTACATTGAAACCATTCTACATATCCAACAGAAACGGGGTGACTGGTTTGGGTATAACCGCCGTTTTCGGCAACTTAGATCGACTGCCAGCTGTCCATGGGATTCACTGCAAGGAGAGGTGTACCTTGAGAGCAGACTGAACCGCTTATCGGATTCCCTTAGTGGGTCAACACTCAAACGCACTGGTTCCTTCTCACAACAATCCAAAGACTCTCAATATACTCCACAGGGTTATTGTTACAAATTCCACAAGGGGCGCCCATGTTTCGGATGCAGTTTTTCCCATTTGTGCCACCATTGCGGGAATCCTCACCCTGCTAATAAATGCTACAAAGCGCGATCTAGCCAGGGAGTAGTACTAAAGAATATGCCTCAGCCCTTTCGCACAATCAACAGAGGCCTCGAGGCTAGATCCCAGCAAGGCCAGAGACAAGGCCCTGCCCAAACAACCCATAATACCACATCCACCCAAAGCGCCAGAACATCCAATCCATTCACCAATCCGCAATCTTCCAACTCCAATCGTAACAGATAAGTTGGCGGCGTGGCTGCTGGGCTACAGCCCATCATTGACAGAACATTTGTTAGATGGTTTCACTTTTGGTTTATCTCTTGGGTTTATAGACACTCCTCTTTCCTCAAGCTGGGCCAACTTAAAATCAGTTGAAGAGCATCCTGATGCAGTTCAAGCAAAGCTGGACAAAGAAATAGAATTAGGGTGCATTGCTGGGCCATTCCCACAACCACCATTCAAATTATTCCATTCTTCTCCATTAGGGTTAGTAGAGAAGAAGCAAACAGACAAATTCCGACTCATGCATCACCTCTCATACCCAGATGGCTTGTCTGTCAATGCCGGTATCCCTCGTTCTGCAGCAACGGTTCAGTATGCTACAGTAGATGATGCTATCCACCATATTCAGTCAGCAGGTCGGAATTGTTTATTGGCTAAGACAGATATAGAGTCAGCTTTTCGTTTGATTCCAGTACATTCCTCACAGTACTACCTTTTAGGCTTCACTTGGAAAGATGGATAAACTTCAATCGTTGCTCGCCCATGGGATGTTCTTCAGCTTGCAATATATTTGAATCCTTCAGATCTGCGCTTGAGTGGTCGGCCAGGAATAAAACTGGCATCCAGAGAATTGTACATGTGATTGATGACTTTCTCATAATCAAACCCTCAGAGAGGAAATGTAAAGCAGAGCTTGATGCTTTTCTTGAGACGTGTGACGATATCGGTGTCCCTATGGCACAGGAAAAAACAGCCGGTTTTACCGTTTTTGGGCTGTGAGCTTGATACCGTTAAATTTGAAGTACGATTACCTCTTGACAAATTACAGCGTTGTGAAGAACTGATTACTTTTTGCTTGTCCAAAGAAAAAATTACTCTGCATAATCTACGTCAAATTTTAGGCACACTTAACTTCGCATGTAACGTCATTGTTCCTGGGAGACCATTCCTGCGCCGACTGATAGACTTGACAATAGGGGTTATCAAACCATATTACCACATACGTTTGACAAACCAGGTGGAAGAAGATCTCCGGCTCTGCGAGACCTTTCTGCAGTCCTACAATGGTAAGTCGTATTTCCTCAACATGGATTGGGCATCATCTGATTCGCTATCTTTGTATACTGATGCCGCGGCGGGGCTGGGTTATGGTGCAGTTTTTGACAGCCGTTGGTTTTACGGGTCCTGGAACGATCAGTGGAGGTACCAAAATATAACCTTGCTGGAGCTTTATCCAATCGTCGCAGCTGTATAGATCTGGGGATCCGCTTTCTCAAATCACAAAGTGGAATTCTTCACCGACAATATGGCATTGGTGAGTATCATCAACAAACAAAGTTGCAAGCAACCACAATAGTCCGGCGGCTTAAGGTCAACATCGTGACTGACTGGAATAAAGCACCATATTTTGCAGAGAGGCTCATTTAGGCATAAGGAATGATCTCAGAAGGGGTGCCCATTTCTACCGGAGGTGGAAGGCCCTTAATTTGCATAAATCCAATATGGCCGCCATAAAACATACTGTAGCCTCCTGTTGGCGACTATTTGACGGCTTGAATCGCCGGTTTACACGAGATTAGTTTTCTACGAGCCTGACTGACTCAAGAAGAAAATAATAACGATAATTGGAAACTTTATTACCCGTTGAATATCCAATATGGCCACCAGAGCGTCACCAATAATGGTAGTATTGCTATACACATGTATGTGTGTTTGTATATATGCTAATATAATCATATATATTACATTGAGAGGTTTCTGTACATGTAGCTCTGTTATGATTGACTCGATCAAGCACGCATGAAGGTTATTGATATTTTCTTTTTTATAGATATCCAATATGGCCACCAGCTTCCCATCCTCAATGCTGATTATCGGTACTAAAAGCCAAATCTGTTCCGAAGGACTAAACTTCAGGTTATCGTACATGCCACGGTTGTGAACTACATCAAATGTTGCCAATTGGATTCTTTCCGGCTCCTTACATGTAAATTAGCATGTGTAAATCCAGCGGCAAAGGGAGTTACTCTTCCAACACCTGTTGGAATCACGCTAACACTGTGCTAAGTAATTACCCTGAGGTAGATTTACTTGCTTCAAGTTTCACAAACGGTTTCAATATTTGACACTCGAGAAAACATGCCTTCACTGTCTCGCGTAATCGTTCATGATCTGCTATGCAAAATCCTGCAATCGTGGAAGCTAAATTAGACAAAGAGTTGTCGAAATTACAACACATATAAGGGAGTGGGAAGAGGTGCCGACATACTGACTGCGTCACATGACTTCACAGAATAGCCTTCTGGTTAACCTATTCTAAAGCACATACCAAGAATCTAACGATTCGTGATATGTGTTGTATCTCAGGTACGCTTTATTGTACCTGTTCATGTGGCAACTTGGATGATATGACCACACGGCCCCTAGCACCGGCATAAGCGGTATTAGATACAAATCTAGAGAGCTATGATGGAAATTCTGACAACTCGTATACTGGTAATTGGTGAGCTGTTTCGCTGTGACAACTCGTACATTGGAGATTGGTGAGTTGTATCGTCGTCAGATGTAAATGACGGCATTTAGCACAAAAGACTAGTCTGTAAGGCCCGATATCGACCCAGCATCAACTTCCCACAAATGCCAACATATATCAAAGACCAAAAGGTCTGTACAGGGGGCGGGCCTCGGGGACGAAACGTCCACCAGCAGAATCTCGCCATATACAGGAAAAGATTACAACACATATAAGGGAAGTGGGAAGAGGTGCCGACATACTGACTGCGTCACATGACTTCACAGAATAGCCTTCTGGTTAACCTATTCTAAAGCACATACCAAGAATCTAACGATTCGTGATAAGTGTTGTATCTCAGGTACGCTTTTATTGTACCTGTTCATGTGGCAACTTGGATGATATGACCACACGGTCCCTTGCCCTCGACAAGAGTTGTCGAAAGGTCGAGTTGCTGGTCCCTTCTAAACTCCTCCTTTTGACAATAAGGTTTGCTAAAACTTAGGCTTAGTCCCCAGAAAGAAACCTAATACTTTTAGGGGCTCTTGATGACCGAGCTCTCTAAGGCGCATCACTGGTGATCGCAAGCCTCACACCGCTGAACCGGCACGGTTTCGAGCCTCGCTGTTGCAAGTGTGAAGGTTTGCCAGTTACTTGCCGATATTCCAGCTTCCTCCAGCATTAAAACTGGCTGCGACCATATGAGTGAAATAACCTTTAGTGTGACATTGAACCAGATCCCCCGGCCCCCTAATATTTTTAGGGTGAAACACGATTGATCTTACCCTGGAAAATCTGCCTTGCCTATTAACGGTGCGATTCAACAGGACCTGATATGTTGAATAAGTAGACATTAGTTCAAAAACATGGTCACCAAAGCTTGATGGCAAAACTCTATTTAGATGATGCCTTCCGCATTTACGTATCGGTGCCTCTCGATGAGACGCTTTACATCCTGTAAATCTTAGATAGCTCAGGTCATTCTTTGCAATCGGTTATGGCTACAAAATTTGGCATATCAGAAGTTATCCACATACTGGACGACTTCATGTTCGTCGGTGCAAATGGCGCTAGCCCCTGTTCTATAGCTCTCAACACGTTCACTTTCTTGTGTGAGTATTTGGGCATTCCAATCAAACATGCTAAGACCTACTACCCATCAACTACTATGGTTATGCATGGCATTCAGCTGGACTCAAGAACTATGAAAGCATCATTACCAGAAGACAAATTCATAAACTGAAATGCATGCTGGGTGAAATCTCGCGCCGCAAAAAAGGTAACCCTTGCAGTCTCTCATTGGCTCGCACAATTTTGCAAAGTCGTCGTGCCCGGCAGGGCATTTCTCCGCTGCCTGATAGAATTTAACAAAAATTGTATCACAGGCTCACCATCACATTCGCTTGAATAAAGCTAGAGACTATGTTAATACCCGGCTTGTATTCCTGGAGTCTTTCAACGAAAAATTAATTTTCTTTCTTCAAATTGGGTATCCGATTTCGACGCTGCTGGTACCTTGGGTTTGGCGGCTGTTTTCGGATCCTTGTGGATAAACCAAGAATGACCAGCACATCTTACCCATATCACGGTCAAGCGGTGCTTGCCGTGGAAATTTGGGGCCAAAAACTGGCAAATCATAACGTCTCTTTCTTTGTGATAGTATGACCGTGGTTGAAATTAGTGAGTCTCCAATGTACGAGTTGTCACAGCGAAACAGCTCACCAATTACCAGTATACGAGTTGTCGGAGCGTTTCCATCATAGCTCTAGATTTGTATCTAATACCGCTTATGCCGGTGCTAGGGGCCGTGTGGTCATATCATCCAAGTTGCCACATGAACAGGTACAATAAAAGCGTACCTGAGATACAACACATATCACGAATCGTTAGATTCTTGGTATGTGCTTTGGAATAGGTTAACCAGAAGACTATTCTGTGAAGTCATGTGACGCAGTCAGTATGTCGGCACCTCTTCCCACTACCCTTATATGTGTTGTAGTTAGTAGTTGCCTGCCTTCGAAATGACATTCTGTTCAGATCAAAACATATTTCGGAACAATCTTATTCCTGACAAACTCTCGCGGTTACAATTTCAGGAAGCGCTGTCTCTAACACCTTGGCTCAATCGCTCGCCGCACCCAATACCCTGTCTGTTGTTCTTTTGACGCCGTCCCTTGCTGAATCTTGCTAAAAGTATACAAGCGCGCATGACAAGTATATAGATATTTCCTCAGTAACACTGGTCAGTTTGCCAGTAAGATATTCCTCATCTTATCATCACAGTTGGTTTCCTTCAAAGCATTCTTGCATTTCAACAAATATGCACCCTCCACAGCTTATACATTCGTATCGGCTATCAGTTATGCGCACAATTTGGCTGCAGTACACGATCCTGCGCAGTTATTCCTTGCCAAAAAGCTACTTATACGAGCATGTCACAATTACACGGCCGGATACCAGATTGCCCGTAACTAAGGATATCCTCCATAAGATATTTTATGCTACACCCTGTATCCATGTAATTCTTTTACGAGCAATGATCTTGGTAGCATTTCATGCATTCTTACGCGTTATATTACTGCAATAGCAATGTTCTTTCATACAACGATGTCTCTTTCTCCGATCAATCTGGCCCGTTACAAAGCATGCACATTATTATCCGTAGCTTCAAACACAACATATCCCATAAACCAGTTCATTTGTTTATACTGATAATATTAGATATTGTCCAGTTCAAGCAATCCGTGTTTATTTTAGGTTACATATTTCATATCCGAGGCCGGGCCCCTGTTCAAATTTCCAGAGGATGCGCCCGTTTCAGCTGCCTATTTCTCAGCTCATGTAAAAACGGAATCTCTTTAATCGGCATTGGCCCTCTTTAATAGGCCATAGCTTTCGCATTGTCGCCGCCACTTCTTCTTCAGCAGCAGGAATCCCGAATAACATATTCAAAAATATGTGGATCGAAGTCTAACGCTGTATTAGTATGACACATTTCACTTGGTAGCTATGCATTGTGCAGTCACGGGTTTCATTGCATGGTAGCCCCAATGAATTTATTGCAAAAATAAGGATCTGGTCCAACTTGACTCAGTTTGGCAAAGGTCAGTCAGGGGCTGCCGTGCCATCTGAGTCAGTTATATATGACTATTTTCTAAGTTTACTGTATACTTAACACCAAGAAAAAAAATAAAAAAATAATTCAATATTTCGGATCGAAAATTCGTCAAAAATTGACCATATTTTGTTTCTGACGTAGCTGTAACATCATTATGGCGGCCATCTTGGATTATTTTGCATTTCTTGCTAGACCTTTGCCAACACTATTAGAGTGGAAATTTCCAGACTCTTACCCCGAAGGATGGCGAATATATGATGTTTTGAAAATCGTTGGGATAAAAATTGCCATTTATAGGCTCAAGATGACCCCGGGCCCCTAATGGGCCACATATTGCCTTTTGGGCCTCGAAATCGGGGGCACCCCTTCTGATATTGTTTTCGGTGCCTCTGACGACACATGTGCCAAATTTGGTGCTTTATTCCACTCTGTCACGATAAAGTGAAAATCTGGCCTTAAGCCACCGGACTACAAGTGATGGCGTTGGTACGACGACTAGTGCTGTCATGTCTAAAGTTCAATATTCAGTTCATGGCGACACATGTGCCGGGAAAATTGAATATTTTAGCGCACGCACGCAGGTGGAAGTATTCCGACGGTTAGCACCATATGCCCAGCAACATCCCTACCAGGTCCCGCCTCTTCCTGCGTCGCCTTAGTTCGAAATTTGGACCAACTACTGCATCAGGCGTTGGCCCCTTCATCGTGGGTAGCATACAAGCGTACCTGGCGCGTTTTCGGTCTATTTTGCCTCCAATATCAGATGCCTAACGTACTTCCTATTTCAGTGCCGACACTGGACCTCTTTATTTCATATCTCAGTTCGCAGCAATTTTCAGCAGCCACAATTACTTCTTACCTATCAGCCATTTCATATTGTCATGAAATGCTAGATTTCCAAGATCCCACTGTTTCTGTCCTGATTCAAAAACTTTTGCATGCTTTACGCAAGTTATCTTCATCCAAAGACAACAGGTTACCTATTACAAAGGCAATTCTCCACCGAATCATCGATTAGTGCCTTCCTGTGGATGGGAGAAATAGCATCAAAATGTTCCACATAACACAACCTGTTGCAACTTTCGGCAGTCAAATTCGCTGAAGATACATCCAGCCTTTGTATCACATTTACGCACTTCAAGCATTGTTCAGGTGACCCTTTTCATCTCACTATTCCCAGAGCCAATTCTCTCTACTGCACAGTGATGGCTATGCTTGATTACCTGAAAGCGCGGGGCAATGCCCCAGGGCCATTATTTGCTTTCCCTCCTGCTGTCCCAGTAACACAACGAGAGTTCGCAGCAGAGCTCAACATTGCCCTACAGAGTGCAGGGTTCCCCACAGGGCGCTTCCGGGCACATAGCTTTCGAGTTGGGGCGACAACGGATGCTGCAGATCAAGGACTATCAGACAGCCAGATCAGATACCTGGGACGATGGAAATCTGACGTCTTCAAGACCTATATTCGCAATAATTGTTGTCTAACGATCCCTTCAGTATTAATACAGCTCAAGTGTTAGCGTCCGAAGCTTCTGGCGAGCTGCATTAGCTTTGTCGGTGTGGGACAGTAGATCAAAGGTGTTCGAGTGCATACTTAGACTTGTCGCGCATAATTAATCGGCATGCGAGGGCTTCTTGCGGGCTGCAGAGGCCTTTGATTACAGGTATGTAGACTCATTTCGCGGGGCTTCTTGTGGGTTGCAGAAGCCCATACGCGCACAGTAATAATTATCATTGTATTATATATTTTATTTCCGGTCAGCAGGCTGCGACCGGCTGTCCTCCAGGGTTTAGTAATGGTTAAAAAGTATATATCAAGGGATTACGGGCTGTATCCCTGTTTCGCTCATAATAAGAGTCTCAATAAGTTTATTCAAGTTTCACAAATGTTTGTAGCATACTGGAGGAACATGTGTTGGAAACCCTAGCTTTTCCCAGCAAAACCCCTAAAAGTTTGGAGGGTTGGGTTTTTAATGCGGGGTACGTCATGATAGGGTAACATGGCGGTGTGGGATGATGTCATCTTCCCCCCCCCCATGCGCTGAAACTATACTTCATGGTCGACTAGGCTAGTTGGGCATGGGGCTGCCACTTGCACACTGTGTGCAAGTGGTAGTGGCGGTTCAGCCCCACTTCCTTCTTTTGGTCTTTTTGATCAGCCACAGATACTTTCCGGTTACCATACATATTTTCAAAAATACATTGCAGTTAACAAGTTTCAATCTATTCATGGTAACTCGTACTGCTACATTTTGGCTTTCCATTCTATTCATTAAATTGTCACAAAAGCGGCCTTAGTCGACCTTATCCCAGTGTGTTTGTTTATTCTGTGTTGGTTCTCCTTACTTAGAATGCGAGTACAAATACTGTTGATATAATGTTTTGCCAAACTTCACATAGATATAATTAATGAGAAATTCATTGAGAAACTCTATAAACAAAGAAACATCCCATCAATGATATCCCTTGTAGGTAGTAGCTAAAGAATGCTTTATGGCTTCTGACATTATTATATCGGCGATCAGTTTTCTTGAACACGGATACTATTAATGCACTGAGACGGTCAATAAGGTATTGATGAAGTCGAGAAATCTTATGTGGATACAAGTGTGTACAGTAACTGTCCTTTCGCATCAAGTTTTGCCTCAAGACATTTTGAGTTTTTCAATATCCACATGCATTCAGTTACAGAGTTTTTAGAAATAGTGGTGCAATGCCTTTTCACGAGATTCACGAACCGTCGACAGAAATACTCAAGAATTAATCTGATTCGCCAGAACCACGCTTATTGGTCAAAGTTCCGATTGTTTTTACCAATGCACCAACCATTGTGGCCAAGGCTGTATATGGTCTCGTGAAAATTTTTATTCTCTCGATATAGCTGGTTCAGATAAGATCTCAGTTATATTGTCAGCCACCTTTTCCTTTTTCAGAACTCGGGGTATGACGAGAACAAGTCCACTGAGCAGGCATAACCCTCCACTCAGGTAGAACGAGACGGCGTAGGATTGCACCAAGTCATATAACATACCTACAAAGAAAAGAAAATTATGCTTCTGAAAATCATACTATTCAGTTGGTACCGCACCCCAAGCCCGACTGAATGCAGATTTGCAAACAACCCCTCATCGTTTATCTTTCCTTGATGGTAACATCGTTTGATCAAACAAGGGTAGATAGGCGATGCGCATGTCATATCTGAGGGTAGACTTCATTAGAGCAATTTCCCTAATTTCATAATAGGGTAGATCTTCCGTTTTCTGCTACGTCATGATTCTTCTTGCCTTTTTAATAGCTTATGTTTATAGCACCATCCTGTTCACCATTTTCAGTGCTGTAAACGGTCATATACGGATCGGTGGCTGGGTTCGTCTGCACAGTGATCGTGGTCACGGAACAAATTCTGTCCTGCCTCAGTTATGCCCCTTAATGTACGTAATACATGGGTCCATATACATGGGTCCATATGACCCCTAGCGTCGGGTTAGGGGAATTGAACAAAACACCATAAATCTTGCACGCTATGCTCGTGTTTTCCTATCGGTATGCGATACATGTATCGTCGAATCTGAAATTTGTTTAGTGGAGGCGGCTGATGGTATAACTCTGGTTATAAGCTTCTGCAATTATGTCTTGTGACGTTGATTAAAATCGTCACATTTAACACAGATTCTAGCGAATGCTATTTGAGACATGAGTAACATGACTAACGTCACAGGACCTACGAAGTAGGGTGAGGAAGATGACTTGGAGGTCCAAGCGTAATCACTCACTCACACGTTACCGGACAATTTGGAAATGAGAGCCTGCTTCGTAAGAATATGTACACGCCATATGCAGGTCCCACTGGAATATTACTCTCCAGAATCGGATAGTTTATGATCTTGACATTGTTATCATCTTTTTTATCGTAAAGTCGACGAGGGAGAAGGCCCACTTCATATCATAGAGATACAGGCAAAAGTTTGATTTGCTGTTAGGTCTGAACTAAGACGGGCAATGAGGTCATAATGAGTGATTGTAATATAGAAGGTCGAGAAATCTCATGTGGATACATTTTTTTTTATAGCCACATACATTCAACGCTAGAATTTTTAGAAAAAGTGGAGCAATAGCTTTCCCAAAATGCTCTTACCTCCTGCAGAGCTGATAGAAGCTCCGTGGTGCAGCTTCTAGAACCAACTATGAATCAAGATTTGAATGGTGATTTATGCATTTTTGGAGTTCAGAACCTTTTAAACAGTTGGTACCGTACCCCAAGCCCGACTGAATTCAGATTTGCAAACAAACCCTCATCGTTTATCCTTCCATGGTGGTAACGTCGTTTGATCAAACAAGGGTAGATAGGCGATGCGCATGTCATATCTGAGCGTAGACTTCATTAGAGCAATTTCCCTAATTTCATAATAGGGTAGATCTTCCGTGTTCTGCTACGTCATGATTCTTCTTGCCTTTTTAATAGCTTATATTTATCGCACTATCCTGTTCACCATTTTCAGTGCTGTAAACGGTCATATACGGGTCGGTGGCTGGGTTCGTCTGCAAAGTGATCGTAGTCACGGAACAAATTCTGTCCTGCCTCAGTTATGCCCCTTAAATGTACGTAAAAGTCATGGCTCAGCGCAGAAATAAATAAAAAATACAAGCGCTCCTCCGTCATTCAATATTCAGCCGTCGTCCATTAAAGAATTTCTGCGCCCAAAACCCAAAGACCTAATTCAAATAAGAGGATTAGCAGCAAATTCAAAAATACAAATCATATTATACATACAAATAACCTAGTTTCCTGCGAGAGAGAAGCGGCCAACAGTTTTCGGTGATGCCGTCGAGACATGATGTTTCTAAATATCAAATTGGTATCGCTGATCAGTATTCTTGACCCATATGAGTTTCGTTGTAAAGCCGTCACGCTTCGAATGCACCTCTTCATATGAACACCACGAAGATCTTGAAATACATGGGTCCATATGACCCCTAGCGTCGGGTTAGGGGAATTGAACAAAACACCATAAATCTTGCACGCTACGCTCGTGTTTTCCTATCGGTATGCGATACATGTATCGTCGAATCTGAAAATTTTTTAGTGGAGGCGGCTGATGGTATAACCCTGGTTATAAGCTTCTGCAATTATTTGTTGTGACGTTGATTAAAATCGTCACATTTAACACAGATTCTAGCGAATGCTAGTTGAGACATGAGTAACATCACAGGACCTACGAAGTAGGGTGAGGAAGATGACTTGGGTGTCCAAGCGTAATGTTATAGGTTACCGAAGTAGGTCAAATTTTCATCAGAAGTAAGTCAGCTCATCACTTGCTGGTAACAGCCCCTAATGCACGTTCATGCCAAATAGCAAGGTTCTAATGTCAACGGTTCTCCTTATTTTGACGACGAAAGGATTCGGATGGAATCACACACTCACACGTTACCGGACAATTTGGAAAAGACAGCCTGCTTCGTAAGAACATGTACACGCCATATGCAGGTCCCACTGGAATATTAATCTACAGAATCGGATAGCTTATGATCTTGAAATTGTTATCATCTTTTTTATCGTAAAGTCGACGAGGGAGAAGGCCCACTTCATATCATAGAGATACAGGCAAAAGTGTGATTTGCTGTTAGGTCTGAACTAAGACGGGCAATGAGGTCATAATGAGTGATTGTAATATAGAAGGTCGAGAAATCTCATGTGGATACATTTTTTTTATAGCCACATACATTCAACGCTAGAGTTTTTAGAAATAGTGGAGCAATAGCTTTCCCAAAATGCTCTTACCTCCTGCAGAGCTGATAGAAGCTTCGTGGTGCAGCTTCTAGAACCAACTATGAATCAAGATTTGAATGGTGATTTATGCATTTTTGGAGTTCAGTCCACTTTTGGTATATCGTCATGAATGGTTGGAAGACAAATACATTTTTCATTGAGAAATGTTTTGTGGTTGAAAAATAAATCTTCCAGAGTAAATGCAGTTTGGGAGTAAGTAGACGCATTCTAAGATGGTGGGCTTATACTCAATTCGTCAACCAGCGCCTGATAATATTAATATTAGCAGGAATATAAAAAAACAGGTAGGTTTAATTAAATTAAAATTTGCAAATGCTACTAAGCGAGATAAGTATACGCCATATGCAGGTCCCACTGGAATATTACTTTCCAGATAGCAAACGATGTCGAAATTGTAATCATCTCTTTTGTTGTAAAGTCGATGAGAGAGAAGGCCTGCTCCATTTTATAGAGATATAGGTCTAAATATGAAGTGCCGTTAGGGCCATCAGTGGTTTAATTCCTTCAAAATCCAGGGAATGTGGCTATATATCCTTCACTGTGTCATTCATATAGCGTTTATCAACGGCGATAAAATCGTGTACCAGACCTTGCAATTTGAGGGGAGCTGTCCTATGTTTTAACCCAGATCCCTCCCTTCAAAATACAAGGTCTGGTGTGCATAATGTTTTACAAACTAGAAGGAACGGACTTTGAAAGAATCTATTTTTGAAAGCCCCGGTATATAGTCGCGTTCATAAGAGTTCAAATATAGGTCAGCCAAAAAGTGCGCCCAATTAGTTCTCATTGCAATACCTATATACTGTTTATATACTGTTTTGCCAAATTTCACATAGATATAATTAATCTGAAATTCATTGAGAAAGTCTACAAACAAAGAAACATCCCATCAATCATATCCCTTGTAGGTAGTAGCTAAAGAATGATTTATGGCTTCTGACATTATTATATCGGCGATCAGTTTGCTTGAACACAGATACTATTAATGCGCTGAGACGGTCAATAAGGTCTTGACGAAGGGCTGTAGTATACCGATTCGAGAAATCTTATGTGGATACAAGTGTGCACAGTAACTGTCCTTTCGCATCAAGTTTTTCCTCAAGACATTTTGAGTTTTTCAATATCCACATGCATTCAGTTCCAGAGTTTTTAGAAATAGTGGTGCAATGCCTTTTCAGGAGATTCACGAACCGTCGACAGAAATACTCAAGAATTAATCTGATTCGCCAGAACTACGCTCATTGGTCAAAGTTCCGATTGTTTTTACCAATGCACCAACCATTGTGGCCAAGGCTGTATATGGTCTCGTGAAATTTTTTATTCTCTCGATATAGCTGGTTCAGATAAGATCTCAGCCACCTTTTCCTTCGGTGGAATATTTTTTTATATCCACATGCATTCAACGCTAGAGTTTTTAGAAATAGTGGAGCAATAGCTTTCCCAAAGTGCTCTTACCTCCTGCAGAGCTGATAGATGCTTCGTGGTGCAACTTCTAGAACCAGTTATGAATCAAGATTTGAATGGTGATTGATGCATTTTTGGAGTTCAGTCCACTTTTGGTATATCGTCATGAATGGTTGGAAGACAAATACATTTTTAATTAATATGAACAGGAGAAATTAATTTCACCAAACCAACCTGATCCTCAAGAGTCTTTTCCATGGCATTAGATTGCTTACCTCCTTCTGTCAGATCCACCGACAGTTTAACCCTACCTGGCCTGGGAGTTGGGGGGGAGCGAAAATGCCCCCCTACCAAACTTTCTGCGCTATATCCGAAACGAAAAATAAATAGAGAGCTGAATCTCCGTGACTTTATAGTTTATCATATTGGGGTCATTTTGAGCCTATTTGCATGACTCATGAGCCTATTTGCAATACCCTGGAGAGGATCATGGGTGAATTCAAGATGGCGGCAACATGAGGTCCCAGACAAGTGATGTTTTTGTTTCTGCTTTTCTGCGATGAAAATTGGGCAAAAATATTTTAATTCATATCACATTAATATTTACTAATTTATCATGCTGTTTATGCGGAGAAATTGCGTAAATAAAAAATTCGAAAAATCTGACCGAAAAATCGACCAAAAAATGCCGTTGTTGAAAATGACGTCACTGTGACGTCATCAAAGCGGTCATCTTGAATTTTTTTTCACATTTTCCCGGTAGAGCTTGACCCAAGGGTATAGTGTGGTAAGTTTCAGCCCCCTAGCTCAAGGGGTGAGAAAAATAATTAAGGGGGCCATTCCCCCCCCCCCCCTCCAGGCCACGACAGGTCCCAAAAAGCCCAGGCCAGATAGGGTTAAGAGGTTACAAACTCTGACAATGGGAGACTGTTAAGAGTAGACTCTCTCTAAATTCATAATAGGGTAGCCCATCCGTTTTCTACTACATAGTAATTCGTATTGCCTTCTTTATAGCTTATATGAAAACCACCATCCTGTCCAGCACTGTCGGCGCTGGAAACAACCATATACCGATCGATAGCTGGGTTCGTCTACACAATGATCGAGGCCACGGAGTAAAGTTTCTCCTGCATTAGTTATGCCCCTTGGCTGTGCGTAAAAATCATGACTCCATTAAGGCGCAAAAATCTGACAAAAACGGGGGTGGGATCCAGTTTTTCTACATTTTCAAGTTGGCACCGCAGATGAGAATAAGAGATTGAAATCGTTCGTTCTTAGTCTGACAAATGGACCGAATTTGACTTTGTTTTACTTCTTAAGCTTTTTTTCTAGAAAAAATGAAGTAAGATTGGAGGGGAATGTTCGGCCTTCAATTTTCTTGAACATATCAGTGTTGTGTCTTAAAATAATGGCCTAATCATGCTCCTTCAGAAGTAATTTGGATTGACAATTTTATTACTATTGGTGACCAACTAGCGGACCCGTGGTCTACACGTATCTTCTGGGGAACGGAGAATTTCCTAGAAAGCACCCTGAATTTCGACCGGGCTTGAGAAGGTCGTGAACACGAATAGATGACTTGATTAACTTACCAGCGAATGGTCCTGCTGTCAATGACCCGATGGCGCTGAATATCAGCAACCAGCCATAACCATCCGACATTCGGTTTAAGCCAAGCATTTTGACCAGTATAAGAGGCATGAGTGACCCGTAACTGCCGAACGTCAGCCCCATGACCACTAAGAGGCAAATGGCGACACTGAACTTCTCTGATATCGGGCACAAAGCCATACAGACACCCATCAGACAACTACTGATTGCATACAGGGTGAGCGAACTAGTTCTTGGGTGTTGAGCGATTAATCCAAATACTATTTTTCCGACAATGTTACCAATACCGAAGGCGGGCATCAGGAGAACACTGCGATTAGGAGATATACCTCTCGACTCCGCGTACGCCTGCACGTGAATAAGCACAATACTGAATCCAAACAATAATAAGAAGTTGTTGAAGCACAAGCAGACGTAGCCGACATGTTTGAATATTCTGGGATCAACGAATTTTCTCTTTTCCTCGTCTGTAGAATGGTCCAATTCGCATGATGGATTTTGATCGATTACTTTAGCCGGGCGGAATAAAGCAGCACACACAGCCATGTTGAGAATGACTGCTCCAAGAATTAGGAAAGTTCCCCTCCAAGAGTAGGTCAAAAACAGGTAATGTATCAATGGGGGAAACGCAAAACTTCCGACTCCAGCTCCGGTAGACATGAAGCCTGAGGCCATGGGTCGGTGCTTATCGAAGTGTTGGGTCACTGAAGTAACGGCAGGAATGAAGGCTACACCAACACCAGTACCTAGAACAGTGTGAACATTTCATTGTATTATTCAAATTTGAAAAATGTCTGTTGTTGTTTCTATAAAATTATTTCAACGGCTTCTTTTTACAATCTAGTATAATGTTCCTAGCTAAATTTTTTAAATCTTACAGAATCTGACTACAGAAAATCAAAGTATGATACGGCAAATATAGAGATTGCTGAACATTATCTTATGAATAGTAATTTATCAGTGAGTGAGTGAGTGAGTGAGTAGGATTTAACGTCGTTTTCAACATTTTTTCAGTCATATCACGACCGTGCCTACATGTGCCAGAACACGAGAGTGTCCACAGTTCTTATAATCCTGGACGCTGATCAGCCCACCCAGTACAGCACCCGGTCACCCATCCAAGTATTGACCGAGCTCAACGCTGCTTAAAGCTGACATGACCTTATTTAATGCACGAATGGTAGCGAAAAAAAAATATTCACAGATTTTAGTTCCAGTTGAATAATACCCGGCGGAACTAATCCGAGTGCCGAGTTCACGTCGCTATTCTGCCAACTTCTCTGCCGAGTACATTTGCCCTCACCGCATATATAAAGCTTGAATCGACTGAGGACCTTGCCTTGGACGGGTCCAAGTGTCCGGATACAGGGAAAACTGGCTCCGAGTTTTGTGTTCCGGAGATAAAGTATAGTCGTTTTGAGCGTCTGAGCGACCATGTATCAGTATTTAAAACTGAACTGGTAGCTATTTTGCTATCTATACAGTGGATTAGTGATTTTAATCCATTTAGAGTCGTAATTTTTACTGATTCCTTAAGTGCCCTGCATGCATTACGTAATTTCAATCCATCGGAGAGTTGTCCTCTCCTGTATGAAATAATGCATGCAGTTACAACTTTGTCGTATCGAGGTGTCACGGTGGCCTTTGATTGGATGCCGGCTCACTGTAACATACGAGGCAATGAAATGGCTGATCAGCTGGCCAAAAAAGCATTGTCTTTGATCAACATCACTGTACCGGCCCCTCTGAATGTCAATGAAGTTATGGCTCGTTTGAAGCCATACTTCGTTGACATGTGGCAGGAGGAATGGATGTATTCTAACAAAGGCCGTTTTTACCATCATCTTCAGCCTTGTGTTACAACAGGAGCCTGTGTGCCTATGTCTAGTCGTAAGGCAGATGTTCTTTTGTTCAAATTATTATCTGGGCATATTGCCGTAAATAGTGTATTGTTTAATATGAACCTGCATCCAACTGGCCTTTGTGACACCTGTAATGCTATGGATACAGTTGAACATTATCTTTTAAACTGTACACGACATACAAGGCATAGGTATCAGTTATTTGTTGACCTCACTTTAGTTGGGGTTTTTAATCATACTTTTGATAATATTCTAAAACCTGAAAAGAATAGGGATAAAATATTCAAAGCAGTGGTCAACTATATATTAAAAACACGTCGTTTCATGTTCAACTAAATTAGACCATTGACATTTTAGTTATGTCATAAAGTAATGCACCGTATACAAATGTCCACTTGCTTGCTGGTCTTCGTGATACCATTGGAGGTCACGGGGGTGAGTCGAGTAGGTGGACTGTAATGTATTGTCTGCTAGCTTGGCCCTGGGGTGTCAGTATTGCCTGACCTTAAGGTTGAGGGAGGGGGGATTGGCTTTATGTCACACTTGGGGTTGAGTTTAGTATGACAGTTTGATATTACTGGCCTCTAAGCTTGCACCTGGGGTGTCAGCATTGCCTGGCCCCGGGGGTTGGTTTGGTGACTAGTGTGCATTTTAATTTATATTTTAATGTTATGTGTTTATATCACATGTACTGGTCATTGGTCTGATTTGTTGAGCATGAAATTATTATACGTATATTTTTAACTTAATCATAGTATGATCATCGAAAGTCCTTAAAATAAGTATACATAATTATTGGCTTGTCATTTTTGACAAATAATTTGTGTATATGTTTATATCCCTTTCTTGGGTTCATATAGTATTTTATGGCCTTTTTAATCCTGATTTTATCAAAGGGTCGTTGGATTTATCTATAACTGGTGTACTTGCACTTAGTATTATAATCGCATTCTCTTTTCTTCATCGTCTTCATCAGCATACTAATTGATTGCTTATATACATATATATATATATTTACAAAAATCATCGTATAGTATTTATTATATATTTATTCATCATATCAGCAAACTCAATGCACAGATAGTGGCGCACATACTTTTTATAAAGTGAGCGCCATTAAAATTCAATCTGTCTGAGGACCTTGCCAGTCTGAACTGACACTCCTACTGTGCACATCATATTCATGTTGTCGTTGTCTCCAGCCAAAATTCGAGCTCTGTGAGCATCATATCACATTCATTCGCAAACAGTATAAATATATCTGAAAAAATGGGTAATAAAATCTGAAGAATCTGACAACTATATATACACGATTTAGACATATCTTTCAGTATTTCTTCAACACAATGAAACCTGTTGGTCCCGTCACCAGTTTCTACAGCATTGTATTTCAATTTACCTCACTCGACGAAGAGGGCGCACGAAGCGACAGTTTTGGTAATTCTTGAGGCTCTACACGATGCACTCCACATGCGATGTCTTTTTCGATACTCGGTATGACGATACTGCTACAGGCCAACCCATGTTGACCGTTTACTGTGCCAAGGGGACAATGCGAGACTTGCTGTTGCTGTTGGAGACTATTTGTGCAAACCGGAATGGCAAATTCCAAAATACGGAGTTACAAATTGAGAGCCCTTATTGCGATTGTCAGCCCGTCCAGTATTTTGACCTATCCACCAGTTGTATAGAAAGGTGAATTCTTTTAGCATTCGTGGTTGGGAAATCTGGCGTATCTGACCTCCAACCTTTGGCCTTCAGTCACTATGACCACTTGAATAGGTCATTTCCAGTGACGTGAAAAGTAGGAAATGGCCGCAGATCTCTGCGAATATCCGAAAAAACAGACTTTACATCTAGTCAAATGAGTCTAGATAAACCATCTTAGGTCCACATGGATTGTGCAGGGTCTCGTATTGAAGCGTTCGTCGAGGGTTCTTCGGGCCAGGTTACTGGGAGGTAGATGCAAAATGGTATTCTGGACAAACACAAAATTCGGAATAATGGATAAAATTCGGAATAATGGATATTACAGGACATGTCGCCAGCAATGGTCACTACACCATTTTTTACAAGGGTTGTGGGATAGCGCGGGCGATAGGTTGCGCTCAGTAGGGCATAATGAGTCTAGCCTGACAAGTTACCACCTCCTGCATGTTATCGGAGTTACGGAACTAGATGTGACTGAATGATGGGGTTAGGTACAAATGAGTGAGTCACTGAGTGAATCGTGCCCAGTGCACGGCTCTAATGATGGGGAGTAAGATTCCCACACTCATACACCCAACTAAATCTAGCATCTAATATCTTATCTCCTTCACGCAATCGAATGAGAGAAAGAAGGATTAACAGCAACAGCAAAAGCAACGAGCATTTTGCGTTTACACAACAAGCATTTTGTGTATTACACATTTTATTTATCCCCTACGTCATCACATGGCAACAAAGCTGTGGGATTCGCGATGGGTGCGGTTACGATTCGCCTATGCTATTGTAAGTGTATCAAACGCATCCTCGACCATGTTCGCTCTTGTTCGTGTGAAATGATCATCCATTCGTTCTGCTCTATTCCTAAGCGTCTTCGGACAGTCCAGAGTACTGTAATGCCAACATATCCTGGAACTGCTGTTTTCATAATTTGACCGCGGTTTTCACCGCCTCTGTGGGTGGTAACCCTAAATCCGCTTGTAATGATGACGTCATTTCTATGTATGACATCACTTACAATCTATATTGTATCAGCGGCACCCCCAGGTGAGGACACATCCGTAAAAGGATATCGTTTTGGGCGATGACATGACTTCCATCAATGGCCAATGTCCAATCCTCAAAAAATGTGTCCATCTAGCCACAGAACTCAGTAGCTGCGAAAGTGATCTCTGACCTAGCGGATTTCTGGGAGTGGAAACGGGATCACGTTCGTGCATGCACACAATTAATTTGCGGCGGTACTTTTCTTCAATATGGCTGCGCCCTGTGAGGTTGACAATACCACCCCACGGCACCAACTACTATTATTCAACATAGAAATATTTTTGTATAAATTGAATGTATTGTCTTCTTATGATTACAATTAACTTCATTACACAATAAAATGCGACCGAATCGCTCGATTATCAAAGGCACTATTTCGTAGACAGCTCACTACGTGATTGCCGTACGCTCCTCATGGGAGGCTCTTTGTTCGTTCTATATGAAAGGCTAAGTGCCGCCAATACAGAAATAGCCGAACGTGAGATTGAGCATGTGTGTGCGATGACGTTATGGCATTGCGATAGAGCGATAAGCCGTTACGATATAGCGTTAAGGCGTTCAGACTAGTAAAAAGCGTAACGTCGGGCATTGATACGCTTCACTACGTTTCGTTGATTGTCAATTCCATACGATATCACGTGATCATTTAGACCATTCAAAGCTTCTGAGCTACACTACTAGGGCGTTCGGATGGTAATACAGGTGTTTGCAGGGCATTACTGTGTTGGGTCTATAAAAGCAATCCCGACGTTCACCAGAAGCTACGATATGACGCCACACCAAAATCATATACATGGGTGAGGAGAAGCTAACGCAGACACTGAAAGCGTACTGGCGGAATCTGACAGTCCATTGACTGATACTGCGACCCCACCCACTGACAACTGAAAGCACGGCCGCTGATAAACAAACTACCTTCCAGGGAATGAAACGCAACACTAATAGGGTAGTGGAAAACGATGCCGACGTGCTGACAAGAAGTCGTATGACCCCAAAGACAAATATATACGGACTGCATATTTATAAAACCATGGCCCTGTGATTTTGTACCCCACCCAAACCTGAGTGAGGAAGACTACGAATCTACCTTATTTTATCAGATCGACAGTTACGTTACCCGAAATGCCGTCGACGAGCGTTCAATTCGAGATCCTGCACGACCAAAGTGGACCCAATATTGTGCATATAGGCCCATTTGTCTGGGTGTACGGTCCATTTTTTTCTATTTTTTTAGATGTCCGGCTGTTTTTTTAAGCCTCTGTCTTGCATCCACCCGCCAGTCAGGTGATCAGAAATGACCGACAGTCAAAGGTCAAGGGTCATTTTCGCTTCATTCATCCACCACGATTTCCCAACAAAGAATGCTAAGAGATTTCGGATTTCTATACTACTGATGGATGAGTTAAAAATGGACGGGGTGACAATCAGAATCAATGCACCTTTCAGTTTATACCTCCGTCTTTAGGAATTTGCAATTGAGTGCGGGCAGGCCTGATTAGTAGACATAAAATATAACAATTCTTACTTTGGAATGAAATTTCCGAATTACAGTATTTTGAAGTCGGTATCAGAAAGCTGAATTCACAGCGCAATCGAATTGCACCATATCGAGCCTCAACTGATAATCATGAAATAGAATGAACAGTTGCCCCTTCGTGTTTTTGGCGAGGGAGGTAAATTGACAAACAATTCCGGAGAAGTCTGTGACGGGATAAACAAGTGTCTTTCTATTGGGCATGGAGCCTACTATAGACAAGTGATCCATGTTTCGAGGAAAACCCACCGGTATGTCTGAATCGTGTTTGAATAGTCATATCCCTAATTATATTGCCCAGGTTTTTCAAGATATCTTTATATTGTGTGAGCGTTATTGTGTTATAGCATATGCTGCTCACAGTCCGAATATGTGCTGGTGACAACAACAACAGCATAAATATGATGTGGACTGTCCGAGAGTCTGTTCAGACTGGCAAGGTCCTCAGTCGATTCAGGCTTTATATATGCGGTGAAGGCAAATGTACTCGGCTGAGAAGTTGGCAGAATAGCGGCGTGAACTCGGCACTCGGATTAGTTCCGCCGGGTATTATTCAACTGGAACTAAAATCTGTGAATATTTTTTTTTCGCTACCATTCGTGCATTAAATAAGGTCATGTCAGCTTTAACTTCGGTGATCTGACGAGAACCGGTGTGCCCAACGTGATGCGCCGTACCTAATTTATCAGTAAATAAATAGTGGATCGATATACAACGTTGCCGTCATTGAATATCTTTATGTAGTCGGGGATGCAGCTCAGTAGACGGTTAACGAAAATAGAACTGTTCGATTAAATGCACTTGGTTTAAGTCCCATTTGTCCTTGTACTTACACATTTATTACAAAACGAACCTAGAGAGGAATTATAACTAGAAATACTAATCCGGACATTTTCCTCTTTTCTGTTTCGAATATATCGTTATACATAGATTCTCTTAAATGCGGTAATTCAAGTTTTCATATGTGAATATATGGATTTGTTATTATATTTGTTTGTGATTGTCCTGGCACAGAAGGATAAAATGCTTGCGAACGACCAAAGTATATATTTTGAAGGAATCTGACTCTAATGATAGACTTGTTAATGAACAGTCCGACCTTCCAACCATTATCATTAGTATGCCTGAATTCCACTGCCCATAGGATGCCACGAATTGAGCTGTGATATCCTTTGACACAGTATCGCTCGCACACAGACACACCTTTGAATTGTTTAATTATAAATCTAGTCAGTAAATAGTATTTGCCAATACAGTACAACAGGTCTCAAACCGCGTTCCCTATGGTTTGCTCTGAGAGGACTCGTCGGCTCTTTCCGTTGTGAATTTTTCAACGTTATGCAAATTTAACATTTTTCCAATGTCCGTGATCTGAAATATGATCACATGACTGGTGGATGTGATTCATTTCTACAAGGACTATGCAAACCATAAAAAAAACAGGTGGAAGCGTTTACAGCCATAAACCACAGACAGCATCTCTCTCGCGATTTGTTCGTAGTTTACATCCGTTGATGTCATCGCACACGACGTAAAGGTCAATATAGTCTGCCCTCTTTCAATATATCTGCACCCAATCCACTTTTTTATGCATGTACGGATTATTTGAAGCGTTCTAAGCGTATGGAGATTTCAGTAATTGCTTCCTCTTTATCCCGTCATCCATTCGAGAGAAAACCAATAAATTATAATTCTAATTTTTGGATCGGGCACATCTTCATTTTCGACATAGTTCACCAGGGATCCGAACACATCATAATCCGCCTTTTCCATATATCAGCATTTCGCGCCATCTGGTTTAAGAACAGCTTTTCCCTCGTTCTGTAAAGAGATATGCGTAATTTTTCAACGTCATTATACACGACGTTACAAGGTTACCCCCGCGTTGAAGAATTCCTCGTGATTTTCCAGAACTACGGCAATTTCCATAGATACCCATGTAACTGTAGTTTCGGCCTCGCTTGAAAACGGATGTGCGCAGAAATGGCTTTAAACTCGGAAAGGAGTATATTTGTTCGGAATTTCTTGATTTACCTCTGTTTCTTTGAATTCATAGACTTCTCATGAACATGTTGGAGACACTATCTGAAGTGACGTAATGCCAGTCAAGATTGCGAAAACACGCGCGCTACTATAAAATTTTGATGATTTTTCCTGAACTTTGTGTTAACCTAAAAATTTTACATATTCAACTAATGTACTATTGTCATCAGAGTACTACACAAGTCTTTTATTGCTTTTAGTAAAATAAAAAATACGAATCAATTTGGTGAGTGGCTTCTTATAAGCGGAAGGAAGTACTGCTTTTCGTCGAGATTAGTCAAATAATTGACAGCGGCCATCATCTTGGATGTATCATACATGAGCATGTTAATAGTAGTTATTTGGGGAATACTATCTTACTGATTTACTCCGAATTGGGTGAATAGCGAGAGGAAGGTTTCTATCGTTTTTCACAGAGATGAGTCATCTGATACGTATTTCACTTTCAACTTTACATACCAATATTTCAAACCTTTTTTCGACACCATTTCTTGGAAAATTTCACCCCCTTCATCTCTGTCTGATTCTAACTCTTGCAATTTGTAATGTTGAGATACCCCGTGTATGCCACCCAAACAGGGTCTGAATAAGTTGTAAGACGTATTGATATTTGTAATGAATATATTTTTTTTTTTACTATAGTTTGGCGATGCTATGTCTCATCTTTGATAAATTCGAAGGTGGAATTTCCAAGCCGCAATTCTTCCAGCGAGACCGACCCGTGAGCTCAGCATGCAAACTCATTATGGCAACAGCTCTCGGTTTGATGAAAATTCAAGCGATTGGTTCAAGTTTTATGATATGATGAACTACCATAAACCAGTTGTTCCACAGATTAGTTTAACATAAACTAAGATAAATGTAACTTCGAAGATTGAAGTCATGGTGGTACGTGATATGATACTATATTTCGGCTATAATTTATGCCATCATCAGGATCGTATGAGCACCTGTTGCATACAGACTATTGATTTCACACTGTATATATATATATGCTCTGTATACAACAGATGCTCATACGATCCTGATGATGGCATAAATTATAGCCGAAATATAGTATCATATCACGTACCACCATGACTTCAATCTTCGGAGTTACATTTATCTTTATGAACTACCATCATAGGTATAATAGTGTAGATGAATATCAGAAATATTCCATACATTTGTAAAGATATTTATCAATATGGATCCCGGGGAAAATGGAACACATGAAAATTCGATGATAACCGAAGAAGGCTCTCTCGAATGCTCAACAACCTTTTTTGACTGGGGTAAAGGTGGACGATATACCTAGTTGAATACACGTCATATCAATTATGTGCATGAAAAGGGAAATTTACTGCTAATTAAACCGCCGGGTGGTGAATTGAAAGCCAGTTATGCAGAAAAAAACTTTGCTCGACAGGGAAGGGAAGGCCATGTGTTGCCGATCACCCTATACTTTATCTAAAGTCCAGTTACTCACCGGATTATAGGGACGACGTGCGGAAGAGACTATGAATCGAATTCTCAATTTGATACTGACCGAGTTACAAGTGTTAAGGTTTTCTTCAGTATAATAAGACAAAAAAATAAATTCTGCAAACAATGTCGTGTTCCATCTCAAGATATCCAGTTATTTACACGTTTGACGTTCGTACTTGTGTAACAAAGTGTAATAAATGAATGTCGTGTCTTTGAGAAAAGTGAACTGAGTACTGGTATTTTGTTATACTGCCTGTTTCTTTATACTGTGCGCCCCAAATTTCCAGATTTTTATTTTAAGAGGCATCCCGATGGGTAGATTACAAAAAAGGAATGCATCCTGTGGTGATATATTAGACCGCGTGCCACACCCCCATGTATACCAATAACTTGTTTTCTTCCTATATACTGTACCTATATGTAACGAAATATATGAATGACTCACGGTATAACACGCTTCTGTGCGCTTTAAAGACCAGAGACCAGCTGTTTATGCCAAGCCGTTTCAGTATTTAATCGGTTATTCCACATATGTTGAAAACTTATGCACATATGTCAAAAACTTTTCAACATATGTATAAAACTTTTCAACATATGTCTAAAAGTGCGGATTTATTCCACATAAAAGTTTTATACATATGTTGAAAACTTTTTGACATATGTGTAAAAGTTTTCAACATATGTGGAATAGTTAATTTATTCAACATATGTGTAAAACTTTTCAACATATGTCTAAAACTTTTGAACATGAATGAAATAGTTAATTTATTTCACATATGTGCAAAACGTTTCAACATATGTCTAAAAGTTGCGACTTCTGCCGTAGGCACCGACTGCTCCGCGGTACCGTTTTGGCGCCTTTTCCCGCTGCAAACAAAGGAACAAACTGTCCACAGTGATAACATGGTATTTAATAAGATTGACCTTGAATTGTCTAAGAGACTGAGCCCGTGTGTTTATCTTTGACCTAGCTGATTACCTTTGCACTACCGTATACTCTATGTGAGGTCATTGTTTTGGTAATTCATGGTTTGTTCTCACCCACTCTCCCCCTGCTCTCTTCCATTTCAGGTTTGCATGGACCCACCGTATTCTATATCAAATATAGCTACCACAGTTCATACGATCTGCGTTTGCTACAGGAGTAGAGGTGCGTTTAGGGACGATGGTCATGTACGGACTTTGAATCTACAATAATATCGTCCTATTATTATTAGTATAAGCTTCCGTGTCCTCACTGCAGTTCCAAATTTCTCAGATTATTGGAGAGACGAAAAAACAAACCCCGAAGGGACAGCTCCATTTTGAAATGGTCGTTAGATAACAAACATTCATGAGAGATTATACCACAGAGAGCAATCCGTTTCCTTTCCATTAACTCCTCCGACATTTATTGAACATAAGTACAAAACTTTTGCACATATGTGGAAAAAACACTTTATTTGATATATGTGGAAAAGTTTTGCACATATGTATAAAACTTTTCAACACATGTATAAAACTTTTCAACATATGTGAAATAGTTAATTTATTTTACATATGTGTACAACTTTTCCACATAGGTCTAAACTTTTCAACATATGTGTAATAGTTTTCAACATATGTCTAAAACTTTTGCACATATGTCTAAAAACTGTTTTTTACACATATGTGGAATTCTTTTGTACGTATGTGTAAAACTTTTCAACGTATGTGGAATAACCGATTAAATACCGAAACGGCTTGCCATAGCTGTTACCATTTACCGTTAAAACAGATAGACATTAAATTCATTTGAATTCTGGTTTTCAAACGGTCCACATCACGTATCTATTCCATATCACTATGGTCTCCAATGTTGAAAATCTGAGGAAAAGTACATGTGAAAAACCATGTATTGGTTTCACTCATCTTCATAACATTTTGATACATTGGAGATGTATCATGTGGAAATACGTGGAAAATTCATTTGCGTGCAACATCTGCTTTGCCAAATTTACCAGTTTTATTCTAAACAGACATAAACTGAGGCACAAGAAGAGGCCCTGCCAGGCAGGGGTCTACGTGGTGAAGGCGGCGAAAACCGAAAATGGCGAATCCCAAGGTAAGTTGAATACAATCATTGATGTGCATATATAAAGGAAAACAATTGTGATATAAAGTGTCTTGCTCTAACAGCAATACAGTATACCATGAGTTTACAGGTTATATGATAAGTTATACTGTGGAAGCTAAATACCTGCTTACCGGAAAATGTATTTCCGTTTTATGGGAACATGCGATGAAACATAACCGGTAGTACGTTACACAATGCTTTTCTGCAGGGAGGCGTACAAATCAGGTTTATCACCGTTAATCACCACAATGTTTTTGGTGTTGCCTGTTGTTACCGATATAAATTGCATTCTACATACACATATCTCAGGAGACGTTTGGAGCATTTCCAAACTCCCCCAAAAGGTAAGTAGATTTATGCCACGCCCGACCCCCAAGGAAATTTGTCCCCTATCGACAGATCGACACAAAATTGAGAGTTCACACTCCGGGAGCTTATCACGTCGAGGTTATATTGAGCCTATTAACATAAGATTAATTAACATTAATTCAAAATGGCAGATATATGAGGTACTGGGAAAGTGATGTTTTCGTTATTTTTCTTCAAATTGTTTGATTTTCGTACAAAATTGGGGATAACATTATTATTATTGATTTATTATCATAATTGCCACCGAGATATGTGGAAAATTTCAAATCCCTAACTCAGGGCGTACGTTTTGTTGCTATTACAAGCGTTAGATAAGATAATTAGTAGTTAGCCATCGTCCAACAAGAATTATCATTCGAGTCCACAACACCCCACCAGGACGAACGCTGCTGTAGACTGCTTCATCTTACTCTTAAAAAGCTACCTCCAAATAAAAAACAAATATGCCATAGAACACTATTTAATTCATACTACTAACAAGAAATATAGGGTAAGCTTCTGTCGCTTAAGACTAAGTAACCATAAGCTGCGTGTCGATACCGGTAGACATTGCAAGCCAAAAATACTCCATGAACAAAGCATTTGTACTCATTGTTCTACAGGTGCTGTTGAAAATGAAATCCATTTTCTCTTGCATTGCCCACACTTATCCGAATCGCGTCAAAAGCTCTTTACCGATATCAAAAGAAATTTTCCACATTTTGAAACTATGTTATCTGATGAAAAATACCATACAGTAATGACAAATAATTTTCCGTCTTTATGCGGAACTGTCTGTGGTTATGTTTATCATTGCATGCAGTTACGAACTTAAAACATTGTACATATCCAACTGAATCTGTCTGTTATTTTATGTTATATCTTTGTACTGCCTTGTACGGGTGTATGCAATAAAGAATTGAATTGAATTGAATATATTTTCAGATCACCCGACCCGTTTCTCACAATGGCATGGTGCAGCCAGTTCAGGTGTATGCTTCCGTGTAAACTCTTCTGTGACGGATGCTCTGCGGGGGATAGAGAGTGCGAGTCTTGTCGCCGACCTTTGCCGGAAAGTTTATTCAGCATCAACAACTCCAAATGTGATGGCTGCCAAGGGAAGCAGAGGAATGCAACTACCAATCCGGGGGATGACTGCTGGAGAGCCCTTGAGAGCCGCATCATCCCATTTACACAAATATGTTGATGTTTTACGATTCTTTGCAAATAGTGAATTCACAATTAGGGATCATTTTTCCAATCCAATCAAAAAGCATACTCTCTAAAATAATTAGATTGAAAATTCAATCTATCAGATTGGAATTAGTGACCAATCTATTCGATTGAATATTCCATCTATTAGATTGAAAATTTCAATCTTGTAGATTGAAAATTGTCTGTCTACAACAGATTCATTTTATCGTTTTCAATCTATTAGATTGAATATTTTCAATCCGATGAAAGATTGGTCACTAACTTCAATCTGATAGATTGAATTTCAATCTAATTATTTTAAAGAGTACAGGTAGCAAATGGTCGGTGTCTTTAGAAGTCGTGTTATCCAAACTTGGATGGGGAGGAAGTCATTCTGAACCGTCTTTCAGAGCCTGCAGGAATGCTAAAGAAACGGCTCACGTCGATTCTGCGCGATACGTGCTTTTAGTAGGTAATAGTTATGTTTCTGTAACGGTTAACCGTTTGTGTAGAGAACAGTTTGAATATGGAGGGTGACCCAGAATGGAATGCGGGGAACGACCTTGACATGTATCGTGTACGGAAATAGAGTCCCCCGTATTTCTCGCTTACCAGAGCAAGATAGGAGTTGCCATTTACGTGAAATATTCTCTACAGGTTCTAGATTGGGATGCCATTCTAGTTTATGGACTATGAACTGTAATTTCGCTGTGAGAGACGATCTTTCCTTGCAGGCGAAACGTCTCCGTTCGCGAGGAAACTTCCTGTGGGGACTTTTCGGGTGCGGAGAGTGCACACACTATATATACAGGGGCAGACATTTCCAGTGGGAGCAGACCGAAAAGACAGATCTGGAGAAAGCACGCCAGGTACAGCCTGAATTGTGTGGGTTTGGCGCACTTTGCGACCGGGTCGCAAATGTAATTGTTTTGGCCTGGGAGTCCAAAAGATTGTAGATGCTGTAGCTAGTGCAACCTGTGAAAACACGTCAATCCAATGCGAATTTGCCGGCTTGCATTTTCAGTGTGGAACCGTGTTTGTGTGTTGTACTATAGTATAGGAAACACGACCGAGTGGGAAGACCGACTGGCGTGTTTATTGTAGTCTGGGGGTATTCTATAATACTGTAACATGACATGTATTACCGCGTAGCACATTCCGGTAAACATGATCAGACATCAGTATAGAATAAGGATATAGGTCAATACCAGTAGATTGTATGATATCGGCACTGTTTTGCTGAACAACCCGGGCACTGGGACGTGGTCAGTATTATTTATGTGTCGGTGTCATCGGTCGTGAAGCGGTATATGACGGTAATAAGGGACTCCCTCCATCCTCCGATTATATGCAAATGTACCCTAAATACAGAGATAATAGGGCCAATCTCTCCTACCGTTATTCGACGACATATCGTGCAGCCCGTTAGGTCTGCGACCGGGTGGCAGAAGGTCGCAGAAAGGTCGCAGACGGTCGCATAGACGCTGTACGGGTGCGAAAGAGGCCAGAAAGATTACAGCCAGTACAGGAAACAGAAGGCACAGTACAGACGGGCTTCTTCTCCCGAGAAACGTCGATAAATCGTGGAATCGGAGAGCCCGGGGACCGGGTCGCAGAAGGTCGCAGGTGGATTGCGACCGGGTCGCAGAGGGTCGCAGAGAGTCGCTATCAGCGGTTTACAGACAGTAATGATGCTACATCGGTACCAGATGAAATGATAACACAATATATACCCAAGTAGTTGTCCTGACGGCCACGGAGGACGAGCTGTGCGTGTTTCTTACCTGGAGGGTCGTCGTGAAGTTGTGTAGCCACGGGTCGTGTCTATAGACGAGTCGCAGCAGCCGTGAGGGTTGAGACGCCGTGCTATACCTACCTGTGCGGGAAGCAAACTGGTGAGCTGACAAGTTAGGGTCAGGCTCCGACGACTGGGGGTGAAGAAGACGACGGGCTGCCACATCCGTGGAGAGGCTCCAACGACTAGGGGTATATATTGAGAGAGCGTTACAGGCGTAACGTTCCGACGACTTGGGGTGAAGAAGACGGCGGGCTGCCACATCCGTGGAGAGGCTCCAACGACTGGGTGTCGTGTATTGGGAGAGCGTTACAGCCGTAACGTTCCAACGACGGAAGAAGACGACTTGCGACCGGGTCGCAGAAGGTCGCAGACGGGTTGCGACCGGGTCGCAGAGGCTTGCGACCGGGTCGCAAATACAGTTATCGTGTAGGGAAAGGGCTAGCAACCAGGCCGCCCTTGATTACGTGTGACGGGAGAGGTGAAGGGCCAGCAGCCAAGCCGCCCTTATACCCCGAAGAGAAGGGCCAGCAACCAGGCCGCCCTTATCGCGTACCCATACATATTTAAAGCATAACTGTAACTGTAAAATTATATGCACACACTCTCTTATATTATTTGTATATAACATCAAGTTTATTTGCATACACTCTCCTAGTGTCTGTACATATATATAAATATTAGTCTACTGCATAACGTTACATCTCCTTAGACATTCTGTCTAAACTACGCGGTTCTACGCGGTTCTACGCTATTATCTGTAATCGCGTATACTATTTGTGCAGAATATACCATAATAGACCTTTACATCAGCGTCAGTCATCCTTGTAGGGTTGTGATCATCTCTTCGATCCCCGGATCCTTCTCTTCAGGTGAAGAGGGGTTAACTACGGCCGGTGGCCAGCCAAGAATGCCCAGTGAGCAATCCAGTTATTGATTGATTTTTCCGTAAGCTTTTATTAAGGTCCTGCTCGTACACGTTACACGTAGAAAACTGGTGGCAGCGGTGGGATCTGGCCTGATCTACAACAGAAGAGAACAACCGACTACTAGAGATGAACAGCAACGTCGCGCTGACAACGCCATTACCCATGAGTTCCCTAGCAACACCGAGGCGTCCGGACATAGCGGGCCTACGAGCTATCCTACAGGGGAGAGAGCGACTGAGGATGGGGTTACCTGGTTCAGCGACATTGGGGACGACAGAAGACGTGAGTCCTGTAGAAGCACCGTCCGTGCTGTCAGCGCCCGCCATCGTCGAGACCGAGACTCCGTCGACTATCCGAACGCTACTAGAGGGCCTCAAGAGCTTACAGGCACGGATGCAGACGATGCAGGCGACCTTCAATCAGACGATGATGGGAGCCCCATCGCACACGCCCACGCCCAGGGTCGAAGAGGAGAGTACTGCCAGAACCCCCATAGACCAGCCTGTACGGGAACAGACGATTTGCGACCGGGTCGCAGAAGGTCGCGACCGGGTCGCAGAAGCTGGCGACCGGGTCGCAGAGGGTCGCAACCGGGTCCCAGAAGGGCGCCATTCAGCAGCTGATACCAGTGGGGGAGCCACAGTCACGACCATCCCTGTTTCCCGTAAGATGTGGGTTAAAGTTTCGACCTACGATGGAAGTACGCCCTGGAGAGACCACCTGGTACATTTTGAGCATTGCGCAGCCTTGAACCGGTGGACGCCGGAGGAGAAGGGACAGCACTTGGCCGTATCCCTGCGGGGGCCAGCACAACAGGTTCTCTCCAGTCGGAAGATGGAACCAGGGGAAGCAAATTTCATCTGCCTACGTGATGCCTTGGAGAGACGCTTCGCTCCGCCTAACCAAACAGGGCTGTATAAGTCCAAGCTGAAGTCAAGGCGACGACAGAGGGAAGAAGGTCTACCCGAACTGGGCCAAGCTCTGGTGAGACTCAGCCAGATGGCCTACCCAGACGCCGGTGATGAGGTCCAAGACACCCTGGCCCGTGACCAATTCTTTGAGGCAATTGGAGAAGACTTACGGTTCAAAGTCTGCCAGTGCCGCCCGAAGTCCTTAGACGAGGCTGTACATGCAGCAGTGGAAGTAGAGGCCTTCCAAGACGCCCAGCGGCGACGTCCTGATCCCATGGCAAGGGCCGCTGCAGGGGAGGACATGCCGGCTGACGTTCCAGAGGATGATGAGGACGAGCAGGCCCGACTTCGAGCAGAGATAGCTACCCTGATGGAAGAATATAAGAGGCGCTTCCCAGGACGGGGACGCTCAAGTTCAAGGCGGGGGCAGAAGACGGGAAGACAACCACGCCGGGGATGCTGGAGGTGCGGAGAAGACGGCCATTTTAGGGCGGCGTGCCCTAGACGTTCACCCTCTCCGCCCCCGAGACGATCGTCCGGGTTCGGGAACCCACCAAAGCCCCAGGGGCCGGAGCCTGCGCTTCATAATCAGGGAGAAGCAGGGATATACCTACGCGCGTCTATCGGGCCGGTGAAGGTGATGTGCTGTGTGGACTCCGGAGCATCTATCTCCTTGATCAGCCGCCGGATATGGGAACAGCTTGACCCAGATGTGAAACCAGTCCTTCGAGACTCCCGGTACCAGTCCATCAAGGTAGCTGACGGTTCCCATATGTGGGAGATTTGTCCATCGACGCCATCGACTTCCTGTATCGCCACGGCTGTATACTTGACGCAAGAGGCCACCGATTGAAGCTGGAAGGCAAGTACCTGCAATGCGAGGTTGTAGGAAGTTTCGATTGTTATCGTTTGGCCCTGGCTGAGACCATCACCATACCGCCTAGAACCCAGATGCTTGCCCCGGCCAGGGTGGAAGACGCACCGCCCGGGGAAATTGGACTAGTAGAGGGGGAGCTCGCGTTTACCGAGAAGACCGGCCTAGTCCTGGCGAGAACACTCTCTCGAGTTGCATCTGATGGTAGTGTGCCTATTCGTATGTTGAACGCTTCCGACGAGTCCACAGTCATTCACGCTGGTACCTTCTGTGGTAGTATGTCCACACTAGGTGATGTTCCGGAAGAGCCTACAGAGACGAAGGCGCGGACGACGACACTGCCAGCATATATGCAGCCTCTGTTGGAGAAGTCCAAGGACGGCCTGAATGCAGCCCAGCTGAGGGAAGTTGAACAAATGCTGAGTCGACACGCTGGTTTGTTCGCTGCCGACGACGATGGCCTTGGACGTACGACCAGGGTGCAACATCAAATAAAGACGGGGAATGCACCCCCAGTTCGTATTCCACCTAGAAGACCGCCCCTTCATGCCCGATGGGAGATCGACAAGCAGGTTGACGAGATGTTACGACGAGGTGTGATCGAGCCCTTCGAGGGACCGTGGTCGGCCCCTGTCGTCCTGATGAAGAAGAAGGACGGTAAATCTCGATTCTGCGTCGATTATCGGGCCCTGAATGACGTCACAGAGAAAGACGCATATCCTCTGCCGAGGATCGATGACAG
This sequence comes from Hanleya hanleyi, assembly GCA_036873755.1. Lineage (NCBI taxonomy): Eukaryota > Metazoa > Mollusca > Polyplacophora > Lepidopleurida > Hanleyidae > Hanleya > Hanleya hanleyi. Next base: position 76,781 of record JAVTVY010032549.1, read on the forward strand.
TCTTGACGCACTGAACGGTGCACAGTGGTGGTCTACCCTCGACTTGATGTGCGGATACTGCAAGTTGAACTGGCGCCTGAAGATCGATGCAAGTCCGCGTTTGCTACCCGGAAAGGCCTTTACCAGTTCCGCGTTATGCCGTTCGGGCTGTGCAACGCCCCGGGAACCTTCGAACGCCTGATGGAAGCGGTATTGGCCGGTCTGCACCACGAGACTTGCCTCATTTACCTCGACGATATCATCGTGTTCGGAAAGACGTTTACTGAGATGCTTGTCAACTTGGAGGTGATGTTCCAGAGACTACAACTTCACGGGCTTAAGTTGAAACCCTCCAAGTGTGTGATTGGCGCCCGAAAAGTCACCTACCTGGGGCACGTCGTGTCCGGCGCTGGTATCGAGACGGAGCCGGAGAAGGTCCAGGCTGTGAGAGACTGGCCCACCCCAGTCTCCCAGACCGAGGTACGGAGTTTCCTCGGATTATGTAGCTATTATCGGAGGTTCGTCAAAGACTTTGCGACCGTGGCAGCGCCCCATCAACTTACTCAGAAGGAGAAGAGCTTTGTGTGGACCGACGATTGTCAGGTCGCACTTGAGACACTGAACGAGAAGATGATAGCGGCGCCCATCTTGACCATGGCTGACATGTCTAAACCGTTTATCCTGGACACGGATGCCAGCGGTTGGGGCATCGGAGCCGTTTTGTCCCAAGAGGTCGACGGACAGGAGAGAGCGGTGGCCTATGGCAGCAGGGTACTCACCAAGGCTGAGAAGGCCTACTGCGTGACCAGGCGCGAACTCCTGGCGGTGGTCCACTTCGTTAGGTCGTTCCGGCATTACCTCTACGGGAAGAAGTTTCTACTGCGCACCGACCACGGGTCCTTGAGGTGGCTCATGAGATTCAAAGAGCCGGAGGGCCAACTCGCAAGGTGGATCCAAGCTCTGTCGACCTATCAATTTGACATCGTACACCGTCCTGGCCGCAGGCATCAGAATGCTGACGCGCTGAGCAGACGTCCGTGTAAGCAGTGTGGTCGTTCCTCCGAGACCGAAGACGGAGAGACTGCGGCGGCCAGAGCTGTGACCATATCTCCACCCAACGAGGACTTTGCAGCGGCCCAGGCTGCAGACCCCGAGCTACTTCCGGTGATTGAGTGGGTGAAGGCTGGTACCAGACCTCGGTGGGACATAGTCTGTCAACACAGTGGGGTGACGAAAGCGCTGTGGGGAGCCTACGACGCCTTGGCCCTGGAAGGGGACCTCCTAGTGCGACGTTGGTATGACGTGCGAGGCCGGGAGAAGGCTAAGTTACTGGTGGTCCCGAGGGCCCTTCACAAGAGGATACTCAAGGAATGTCATGACAGCCCGACTGGAGGGCACCTAGGTGTGTTGAAGACGTTAAAGAAGGTGCGACAAGCGTACACCTGGGTTGGCCTGCAGCTTGACGTTCGACAGTGGTGCCGGAGCTGCGACACGTGCAGCCGGAGGAAGCAGGCCGGGAAGAAACCCCGAGGACAGCACCGCGGGATGATGACGGGATGCCCCGGAAAACGTATCGCCGTGGACCTGATGGGCCCTCTTTCCCTGACGACGAGAGGAAATCTGCATATTGTGGTCATCTGTGACTATTTCACGAAGTGGGTGGAGGCTGCCGCGCTTCCGGACCAAGAAGCGGAGACGGTGGCCCAGGCTGTGATTGACTTGTACGTCAGCCGGTTCGGTGTCCCCTCCCTGATACACTCGGACCAGGGGCGGAACTTTGAGAGCAAAGTGTTCGAGGGGATGTGTCGGATCCTCGGCATGAAGAAGACGCGGACGACGGCGTACCATCCGCAGTCTAACGGCCAAGTTGAAAGGTTCAACAGAACCCTGGGTCAGATGCTTCATGCTAGTGCCGCCCGCCACCCCGACGACTGGGATGTATATATTCCACTGACGCTGATGGCGTACCGTGCAGCCGCGCACGAGACAACGGGGTATACGCCGAATATGATGACGTTTGGCCTGGAGGTGACCCTACCAGCTCACCTGACAGTCGGAGCTCCCCCAAGTGAGAGAACGGAGCCAGTGCCGTGGGTCGGCGACCTTCGTGATCACTTGGTCGACGTCCACGAGGATGCAAGGGAAAATAGTGGGAAGGCCCTTCGACGGCAGAAGCGTCTGTACAACCTTAAGGCAAAGGCCCAACGATTCGGCCCTGGTGACCAAGTCTATCTGCATACCGTGGTGACACGGCCAGGGCAGATTCGGAAACTTCGTGACCGGTGGCTAGGACCATTTGTGGTGGAAGCGGCGTTGTCGGACGTTACCTACCGGATCCGGAGTGACGACGAGAGGCGACAGGTCGTGCACGTCGACCGGATCAAACCGTGCTATCCACGGGCGGACGCGGAAGATGATGCGACGTCAGAGAGCGGCAGTGACGACGGCGGCGACCAGCAGGAGATGGAACCGGCCAACGAGGGACCCTACGCCCTGACACACCCGGTCGCCGTGCAGCCACCTATAGGCCAGCCCCAGACGAGCCGGAGTGGACGCGTCATCCGGCAGCCGGCCTGGCAGGCCGAATTTGAGTTAGAGCCGCGGGGGACGCCGGATAGCGAGTTGGAGGACGCGCCCGAGGAAGTGGCCGAGGGTGAGGCAGACCCCACACCCGCGACGACGACCCGCGATCGGCGAGTGGTCAAGCCTCGCAGGTTGCACGACTACGTGCTGACGTCCCAGCCCGTGTACCGTAAAAGGGGGAAGCCCGACCCCTCCAGCTGAGCGTACAGCCCAGCTGACCTAATGTCGTGGTGGACCGGCCAGACCGCCGGAGGGCGGCCACCTTGTAATTTCGCCGGCCCTGATGGCCAGTAATTGGCGAGAAGTTTTGTTTAGATTGATTCGAACTATACAACTGGAACTGTAGAACTACCCTGGACTGTGGAACAGGAACGACAATGACGAGGACGTCATGATTTGGAAAGGCGGGGGCAGTGTAACGGTTAACCGTTTGTGTAGAGAACAGTTTGAATATGGAGGGTGACCCAGAATGGAATGCGGGGAACGACCTTGACATGTATCGTCAGCGAGGAACAAGGCAGTGTACGGAAATAGAGTCCCCCGTATTTCTCGCTTACCAGAGCAAGATAGGAGTTGCCATTTACGTGAAATATTCTCTACAGGTTCTAGATTGGGATGCCATTCTAGTTTATGGACTATGAACTGTAATTTCGCTGTGAGAGACGATCTTTCATTGCAGGCGAAACGTCTCCGTTCGCGAGGAAACTTCCTGTGGGGACTTTTCGGGTGCGGAGAGTGCACACACTATATATACAGGGGCAGACATTTCCAGCGGGAGCAGACCGAAAAGACAGATCTGGAGAAAGCACGCCAGGTACAGCCTGAATTGTGTGGTTTTGGCGCACTTTGCGACCGGGTCGCAAATGTAATTGTTTTGGCCTGGGAGTCCAAAAGATTGTAGATCCTGTAGCTAGTGCAACCTGTGAAAACACGTCAATCCAATGCGAATTTGCCGGCTTGCATTTTCAGTGTGGAACCGTGTTTGTGTGTTGTACTATAGTATAGGGAACACGAGCGAGTGGGAAGACCGACTGGCGTGTTTATTGTAGTCTGGGGGTATTCTATAATACTGTAACATGACATGTATTACCGCGTAGCACATTCCGGTAAACATGATCAGACATCAGTATAGAATAAGGATATAGGTCAACACCAGTAGATTGTATGATATCGGCACTGTTTTGCTGAACAGCCCGGGCACTGGGACGTGGTCAGTATTATTTATGTGTCGGTGTCATCGGTCGTGAAGCGGTATATGACGGTAATAAGGGACTCCCTCCATCCTCCGATTATATGCAAATGTACCCTAAATACAGAGATAATAGAGCCAATCTCTCCTACCGTTATTCGACGACATATCGTGCAGCCCGTTAGGTCTGCGACCTGGTGGCAGAAGGTCGCAGAAAGGTCGCAGCCGGTCGCATAGACGCTGTACGGGTGCGAAAGAGGCCAGAAAGATTAGAGCCAGTACAGAAAAGACAAGGCACAGTACAGACGGGCTGCGTCTCCCGAGAAACGTCGATAAATCGTGGAATCGGAGAGCCCTGCGACCGGGTCGCAGAAGGTCGCAGAAAGGTCGCAGACGGTCGCATAGACGGCGTACGGGTGCGAAAGAGACCACAAAGATTACAGACAGTACAGAAAAGACAAGGCACAGCACAGACGGGCTCCTTCTCCCGAGAAACGTCGATAAACCGTGAAATCTGACAGACCTGCGACCGGGTCGCAGAAGGTCGCAGGCGGATTGCAACCGGGTCGCAGAGAGTCGCTATCAGCGGTTTACAGACAGTAATGATGCTACATCGGTACCAGATGAAATGATAACACAATATATACCCAAGTAGTTGTCCTGACGGCCACGGAGGACGAGCTGTGCGTGTTTCTTACCTGGAGGGTCGTCGTGAAGTTGTGTAGCCACGGGTCGTGTCTATAGACGAGTCGCAGCAGCCGTGAGGGTTGAGACGCCGTGCTATACCTACCTGTGCGGGAGGCAAACTGGTGAGCTGACAAGTTAGGGTCAGGCTCCGACGACTGGGGGTGAAGAAGACGACGGGCTGCCACATCCGTGGAGAGGCTCCAACGAATGGGGGTATATATTGAGAGAGCGTTACAGGCGTAACGTTCCGACGACTTGGGGTGAAGAAGACGGCGGGCTGCCACATCCGTGGAGAGGCTCCAACGACTGGGTGTCGTGTATTGGGAGAGCGTTACAGCCGTAACGTTCCAACGACGGAAGAAGACGACTTGCGACCGGGTCGCAGAAGGTCGCAGACGGGTTGCGACCGGGTCGCAGACGGGTTGCGACCGGGTCGCAGAGGCTTGCGACCGGGTCGCAGAGGGTCGCAAATACAGTTATCGTGTAGGGAAAGGGCTAGCAACCAGTCCGCCCTTGATTACGTGTGACGGGAGAGGTGAAGGGCCAGCAGCCAGGCCGCCCTTATACCCCGAAGAGAAGGGCCAGCAACCAGGCCGCCCTTATCGCGTACCCATACATATTTAAAGCATAACTGTAACTGTAAAATTATATGCACACACTCTCTTATATTATTTGTATATAACATCAAGTTTATTTGCGTACACTCTCCTAGTGTCTGTACATATATGTAAATATTATTCTACTGCATAACGTTACATCTCCTTAGACATTCTGTCTAAGCCACGCGGTTCTACGCTATTATCTGTAATCGCGTATACTATTTGTGCAGAATATACCATAATAGACCTTTACATCAGCGTCAGTCATCCTTGTAGGGTTGTGATCATCTCTTCGATCCCCGGATCTCTACTAGTGAAGGGGTTAACTACGGTGACGGCCAGAATGCCAGTGGGCAATCCCAGTTATTGATTCGTTTTCACGTAACACCACGACTGGTCCTGCTCGTACACGTTACATTTCTCTTCCCCAAACTCTTCACAAAAAAAAACAAGCCATTCAAAACTTTAACATGGAAGACGAAAATGATTGTTTGGAGTATTTGCACTTTATCCAGTGGCAGGTAACCCCACAATCATCAGTATCTATAAACCGCATTTGGATAAATTACAGATTGATTGTTTAGAATTTTCTATCAGGTTATCTCAGATACCTAAAATTAAACAGATGAATGATATTTCTGTCAACATGTTCAGTTACGATCGCAAAGTATTCCCCATACGTATTACGAAACACTTGGACAATCATGTTAATCTAATTCTTATTTCCAAAGATGACAAATAACACTTTTGTTTCGTTCGTATTATGAACCGTCTACTCACCGATCGAACCAATCATAGAGAGACATGATATTAGAGTACCTATTGCTTGCTCGGATGTTGGAAGAGTATGTACCGCACTGTTCGTCCTAAAAAAAATGAACTTTTCCAAAACGATCCGTGCGTCGAATTCAAAAATGTTCAAAACCAATAAAGAGTACCTTTTGTTATCTATGTCGATTTTAAAACCTTCACTTCTAAAATCCACAGGTGTACTCCCAATCCATCCCAGTCTTCTACTACTAGATACGAACAACACGAATCGTTTAAATTTTGTTATGCGGTCATGAGTTAATCCGCACAGTACAAGAATAGGCTGTTGTATGCAGTGGACTCGATGTAGTAATAACCTATGATAATCACAATGAACGCAGAAAGAGTCTTCAAAAATCATCTCATTGCCACCTTTGTGTGAAAGATTGGTTCGTCGTCCCTCTCACTTAACTGGTAGGTACATCGACCATGCACATAATGCGTGTAGCATGAAGTTCAAGTTACGCAGATCTAATGTGGAACAACAAAAACACTTTTTCCCCTTCCTGTGGCGTTACATAACCTCCACCGTTATGATCCCCATGCTATCGTCCAAGCCCCAGACAAACGTAATAGCAGATAGCCAACGTATATTCAAAACAATATAGGAAAATATATTCCTTTTTCCGTGGGTAGCTTGAGATTTATTCTCTTCAGTTTTTTAATTCATCGCTGGAAGCATTGGTATATAATTTATCGAAGGAGATTATTTCAAAAATTCAACGCTCGAAAAGTCATGTCAGTGAACATTCAAACAGCAGCTGCTGGTCAGAAAAGGCTTGTACCCTTCTGAGTTTATCATCGACATAGTGCACATGGTGGAATCGGGGATAGGTGGGAGTATCTCAATAAATTTCAACAAACACGATAAGGCCAATAACTCGTGCCTGCCAAATCATTATCCCTCTCAGCCCAGTCAACATGTATGTATCTAGACGCCAACAACTTCTACGAGTGAGTGAAGTCCCAAGCCTTACCACCGAACGATTTTGCATGGTTGACCGAAAACCAAATTAAAATCCTTGATGTTCTGACAATTTCCGATGAAGCAGAGACTGGTTTCATTCTCGAAGTAAACCTAGAGTACCTCAAACATTTGTTTAACCTGCATACTCGTTCTCCATCATCGTAACTCTACTTCAATCTCGGGATGGGGTTGACTAATCCATCGAGACAATTCACCCAATCCGCTTGGCTCGCTGAATATACAGACTTTGATACTGGAAAAAGTAATGTCGCAAAAGAAATGAGATTGAGATGGACTTGTTAAAACACAAGGATAACTCTGTATTCGGGAAGACTATGGAGAATTTAGGGAAGAGGGTCAGGCTTGTGGATGCGGTTGTTAACCGACACAGAGAGTTTGTGTTACCTGATGGTTACGAATTCTCCAAAGATAGGGATCTATTTGATACCAGTAACTAAAGCAAAGATCATAAAGTGTATAGCCCTGTCAACGCGTTAGTGCTGGGTAAAATAAAATATGAGACGGGTGGTATTCCTGTAGCCCACACTTAGAGAAAAAGGGGGATCGTAGTGATGCTTGAAGTGGAATCTTACAACGGTACCTCCCACGAGACCCCAAGTGAATCAACAGGATGCCTCAGGTGGATCATAAGGAGAATCCTCTGGATGCCTTCGGTTCTCGTGGGGGGGAAGGGAGAATTCATTGCTGGATTCACCATTTCTCTCGGTGTTATGAATAAATTATGAATGTGAACAACAACAACGATGGTTTGCTACTGTCCACTCCTGTTCTCAGCATTGATAGGAATTCTCTTAGTCTGACTTATAATGACTTGGATGAATTTGGCAAATATTATCCTTAGAAAATGAGAAATTCCCAAAAGAATATAAGCACAATGTACATGTGTGGATAGTAACAAACCTGTGTTGTCCTTCACATTGAAGATTCATCTTTGTACATCATCGCGTTGATCCAAGAACTTGAGGGATACCGTATCACATTTGGAACAAAAGCTTTGCATAACCATTCTTGGGGTGACGATAAATGTAACTAGTGTGAAATATGACATCGATGGCATGAAGAAACTTAAGATTGATGTGGATTTTACTGAACAAAGACGACCCATGGTAGTCACTAAACAGCAGCTACAAAAATCACACGCATGCGCCGAAGATCTCACAGCCACGTGGTGGGGTGATCAGGGGAATCATGTGGAGAAACTGGCGAATCGTGACGAATCCCTGGGGTATCTTGTCGAGAACCAGGGATGTCTAACTTCCAGACAACCTTTCCGGCATCATAATTATTCCTCTAGCGAATCGTTCTGAAACCTATGGGAATATACCCGAGAACCAGGGGTCTTCAGCGTCTGGATACCCCTTTGTGCATCATGGTGAATCCTCTTTTTCTCTCAGTGCAGTTTATCGGTAAATGACCTCAGCTATACAGTATGTTCTTTGGTGTACACAACGTTCAAGAAAAGAAAACAGCCAGGTATTGCAAAATATGCGGTAACAAGTGAGAGATGACTACATTTTAGTCAAAACCTGTGGCAGTGGCTATAATACAGTGAAAGATATATCAGCGGAGGTAGTGGACTTCATATGAGCACCAATTGGCCACGTTAGAAAAGAAAAGATGAACTTATTTGCACCTGAATATTAGAATTATTAAAACCGGAAAGGTTTTAGCCCATGGGATTATTGATGGGAGATCCACGTGACTTGTATCGATATTTGTTGTAGAAAAAAAGCGCCATGTGCCAATGTTTTCATGAACAAGGGAAATAATTTTCAACTTCTAACCCACAATTGTAATTGCGTAATATGTCTGATACCATATATATATATATTCACTTTTCCCGTTCCAAATCATCCGTGCCGTCTATACTGGATTGACAGACGAGGTCACAATGATCGCTTTGGCAATGTCTTGGTACAAGTATCGTGTATGCCAAGTTTCAGAACATTCGAAATTTTTTGCAAATCAAAAAGGTTTTCAAATATTCGTTAATCCAAACAAATTTCAAAGATTTGATCATAGCACGAAAATCTACGCTCTTCAGTCTCCCTTCTCGCTTCTTTTGCCGAGCAAAATGTTAATTAAAATTAATTTTCAATGATCTGTGAAACCAGGTGAAGGCTTTATCGAACTGTCCAAGAGGCATAATGACACCTTTCACTATCCAAATTGAGGCCTGTGACAGTCTTGATATTCGATTAGAATAATTAAATTTCTGCATTTACGTGCGTTATCATCTGCAAACTAAGTATCTTGACACTTTTCCATCTAGCAAGTAAATACCAAGACATGGTTTGCTCCTTCTATATAAATGATTAAATATTTCATTCTTAGGAAATATCATCTCATCTGACATGCTCAGCCAAGCCTTTTCGAAGGTTGCTATTTTCATTAATTTCTTTTTTTAAAAATCAAATTCTGCAAATAAGACATACTTCTAGTCAGTATCTATGGATATCTCCCTATACTCAATTCGCAAATATGTTTGCCACTAAGTCATTCCGAATGTTATTTAAGTGCGAAATTTCAGGACTAGTACGCTAAACATGGTCTGTGTTTAATAGAATGATTGCGAATTGATCAGTGTTTTCGTTATTATCTTTTGTTACATCAAATTATTGCATTCACGAAAATGACTGTCAAGATAACGTCAATATGAAAAGTATCGAAGTATCAAAATCAAACTCAAAATCCACACCAGGAAATCAAGGCCCTAACTTGGGAGATCGAGATCAAATCGATCGTTTTTACCCCTCAGCCTATAAGGCTGTGGGGTCTTGTCGTCGGCAAGTACGTCCGGTCGGTCGTCTGGTCGTCAGTCGTCAACAATTCTTGTGACCGGTCTAGAAGCCAAATCGTTGCTTCTAGAGACTTCAAATTTGGTATGCTGGATTGCTGGGTGGTCAACCACGAGCCTATTGAATCTGGACCCAATTGGTTGGAAACTTTGGCCGCCATCTTTAATTTATGCGAAACCGTCGCAGCTTTCTCGTTACCAAGGTATCTTTAGAACGACGTACCCTAGGCACACCAAACTTGCCGTGCCCATCCATACGCTCGTGACTCAGAACCCTATTGAATCTGGACCCGATTGGATGGAAACTTTGGTGGCCATCTTTAATTTATGCGGAACCATGAATCTTGTGTATCTCGGAAACCATTTCGCTGTTCATTGTGAAACTTGGTACAGATTATCGATACAACTTGCCGTGCACATCCATATGCTCGTGACCCAGAACCCTATTGAATCTGGACCCGATTGGATGGAAACTTTGGCGGCCATCTTTAATTTATGCGAAACCATGAATCTTGTGTATCTCGGAAACCATTTCACTGTTCAGTGTAAACCTTGATATAGATTATCGATATATCAAGAAACTTTAACGGAATGACCAAACCAGTTTCCCTGATTGGGTGAAAGCCTTGGCAGCCATCTTTAATTTATGCAGAATCTTTAATGATGTATTTCTCTGACTACCATTGAAGTGTTCTATACGAAACTTGGTATACAGCATCGATGTATCAAAAGACATGCAATGAATAACCACATCAGTTTTTCTGAGAGGCGGGAAGGATGGCCGGCCATTTTTAATTTATGCAAAATTATTAATGATCTTGATCTCTGATACCGTTAAAGTGCTCGATGTAAAATTTGGTAAACATCATCGATGCATCAAGATACTTATGATGAATGACAGAACTGGTTTCTCTGATTGGGCGAAAATCTTGGCGGCCATCTTTAATTTATGCAAAAGTTTTAATGATGCATCTCTGATACCATTTAAGTGTTCTACATGAAACTTGGTATACAGCATCAGCATCAAGAGACTCGCAATGAATAACCACATCAGTTCCTCTGAATGACGAGAAGGATAGGCAATCATCTTTAATTTATGCAAAATCATTAGTGATCTTTATCTCTGATACCGTTCAAGTGCTCGATGTAAAATTTGATATACATCATTATTGCATCAAGAGACTTACGATGAATTACAAGCGTCTAGTCCGTCATTCATAATCCAGCCGTCGTCCATTAGAGAATATCCGCGTCCATAATCCAAAGACCTATTCCATTTTCCATATAACAGTATTAACACCAAATTCAAAAAGACAATCATAGTATACAAAAACATAGGCTTGTTTCCTGCAAGAGAGAAGCGGTCAACAGTTTTCAATGATGCCGGCAAGACATCATGATGTTCCAAAAATATCAAATCCATATCGCTGGTCAGTATTCTTAATCCATAATATTCGTTGTAAAGTCGTCATCTAAAGAATGATGTATCTCAGTCACGCTTTGATTGTGACTGTTCATATGAGTACCGTGAGGTTCTTGAAGTACATGGGTTCATACGGCCCCTAGCCCCGGGTTAAGCGGAATTAGACACAAGTTACGAAACGTAACGCCATAGATCTTGCACGCTACGTTCGTATTTTGCTATCAGCATGCGATATGTATCGCCAAATTTGAGAAACTTTTGAGTGGAGGCGCTTGGAGGAATAGCCCTGTTTTATAAGTTTCTGCAACAATGGTTTGTGACGTTGATTGAAATCGTCACAATTAACACAGGATCTAGCAAATGCTACTAGGCGAGATATGTATACGCCATATGCAGGTCCCACTGGAATATTACTGTCCAGAAAGGGATAGTTTACGATATCGAAATTGTAATCATCTCGTTTGTCATAAAGTCCACGAGAGAGAATGCCCGCTTCATTTTATAGAAATATAGATCTAAATATGATGTGCCTGTAGGGCTATCTGTAGTTTCCTTCAAATCCAGTGAAGGTGGATATATATATCCTTCACTGCCTCATTTATATAGCGGTTATCCACAGCGAGAAGATCGTCTATATAGCGTTTGGTGAATGAGAAGGAACGGGCTTTGAATGGATCGGTTTTGAAAGCGCCTGCATATAGTCATATTCATAAGAGAACAGATACAGGTCAGCCAACAGGGGTGCACAATTAGTACCCATTGGAATACCTATATGCTGCTGATATATTGTGTTGCCAAATTGTGTTGACAGAACTGGTTTCTCTGATTTGGCGGAAATCTTGGCGACCATTTTAATTTATGCAAAATCATGAATGATCTATATCTCATACCATTTTAGTGCTTCATATGAAACTACAAATCATTGATACATCAAGAAACTTACAATTGATGACAACCAATTTCTCTGATTAGGTGGAAAACTTTATTGCCATCTGTAATTTATGCAAATCTATACCTCTGGTACTGTTCAGGTGTTTGATGCAAGACTTTGTATACATCATCAGTACATCAAGAAACTAAAAATGAATGACTGAACCGTTTTCTCTGATTGGATGGAAACATTGGCAGCCATTTTCAATTTATGTAAAATCATTGATGATCTATATATCCTTTGATACTGTTCAAGTGTTGAAGTGTGTTCAGTTTGCTTGGTATACGTCATAGATACATCAAGAGACAAGTAATGACTTCCGGTTTCTCTGATTGGACGGAAAACTTTGCAGCCATTTTTGATTGCAAGTTTTTTGATAATCTGTATATTTGTCACTTGACTGCTTGATGTTCCTGATATTTTCAAAGTAGTACATGTATGGTTCAAATTGAATAGATTGTGAATGGCTGGCACGCAGAGCCGAGGGGTTTTAGATGCGCAGTTTCGTATTCCTATCAAAAACTCTATATTACTTTGCTCCCACTGAAAATCGGATGAATTTTATTATTGTTCAGATTATTATTTGGGTTCAAAGCAAGAATGGCTTGAAGCCTTTTGTTTTTGTTCGGAATATTTTTGTTCTTCTGCCATATTTTTCGCACGTAATATGTCAAACTATTTATTATAGTTCTCCAATTCATCCAACAACCCACACTGAATTTATTACATTTTAATCTTTTACAAGCCACTGCTAAAGCATCTTCTGCATTCAACCAAATCTTTCAGGCTTTTACATATGCATTTTCCATTCATTGTGTACCAATATACACTGACTAAAACTGTCTGACTGAGGGGTTGTTGCACCTTCTAGGTGCTGCCTCATGTTATGGTCAGTATCTGTTAATATATGACGTAATTCCATTCGTAAAAATGATTGAAAAAGTAACGTATATTGTGAAGTGTAGAACCAGTAAATTCGGGAACATCAATACCAGCGAAGCCTGGCCCTGGCTTGCGAGAATACGGATCTAGAGGCTGTGTTTCGAAAGAGGATCATTGGCTATGTGCCAAATTTCATGCTTGTGACCAAAAGTACACAACATAACTGCACAACTATGATGCATTGTTCGCGCACAGGATTGTCCAAATTGCCATTACTGTATTATAAAACCAGTTGCGCATAAAGTCATTTTATTTCGTAAAACTTCCGTAAGGTATAACTATGTCTCGCGAGAAAGAACGAGCGCAGACGTGATCTCGTACTTCTTTCTTCTGGCTTGGAAGAAAGCAGACGCATTTTTTCTAGTTCTTGCTCGATTGACCCCGTGGTCATGGCCGAGCAAGATGATAATAATATCCCTGATGAGGCATATTTATTGGTGAGCCAAGAGGCGACCATGTCTAGCCAAGAGGCAAACTGTAACAGCCAAGAGGCCGAAAATAATATTACACAAGACCAGGCGGCTAGCCGGTCTGGGGACGCAACCAGAAATTTACGTAATTTCAAGATCCCTAAAAGGAAGACAGTCAGCCAAAAAAAGTCTAAGACTAAGTCTAAGAGACGTTGGCAGTCTAGAGACAGTAATACATCAGGGTCATCCGATGTAGATTCGGATTTTGATTCATCAAGTTCTGACAAGAATAAGCGTAAAAATAAACGTAAACGCAAAAGTACCAGTGAGTCTAGCACTTCGTCGGAAAGTTCCAGTTCAAGCTCGGAAAGTAGGTCAGATGACAGCACATCGAGTGCAGTGACCTCGGGGTTGGAGAGCGACCACGTGTCGGCCCAGCCTCCAAAGGAAGGCGAACAAGCCGCAGCCGATTATGTTCGGTTTCAACCGGAGACAAATAAAAAGAAAAACGCTCCTCAGCTGTCAAAAAACATGGAACTTTATTTGAAAGAACATTTCAGTACTTTCTACAAAGACAGTGTACTTGACGAAACGGTCTTGGATAAAAATCCTGTCCCGGAAGTACCGGATGTTGACGACGAATGGCAGGACTTTGTAGAAAATCACAGCGCTCTGAAAGCGACAGAAGCCGGTCTCAAGCGGGTACAAAACCGAATTTTAAACACCATGGGTCCCCTTTCACAGGTTTGGCGTATGTTGGACTCTGTGAGAAAAGCTGATAATAATCAGGTGAACATTTATAAAATTCTGTCACTTGTGGAACAGTCCATTTTGATGGTCGGACAGGCAAATGTGGTCAGTCTTCACCACCGCCGAATGAACATTATGTCACGTTTACTCAAGGGCCAAAAGATAGCCCACAAAATGATTCAAAAGAATGACAGGTCGTTGAAAAAGAACAAAAAACATTTGTTCGGATCAAGTTTCTACAACCGCCTGAAAAAACAACTAAAGGACAGAAAGAAAACACGATTACTCGAGAAGGAGTTGGGGATAAATTCTTATTGCAAGCGCCGTTTTTCTACGAGCTTTCGAGGCGGGCCCCCTCGTGGGAATTACGGTGGGGGCCGAAGCCGTGGACAAGCTTCCAATTTCAGAGGCAGAGTGCGATTCACAAACAACACTCGGGGAAAACAGCAACCTAACTACCGAAATGAAGGAGGCGGACATACCAGTACTGGTGCCAAGCAATCAAGTTACAGGTATGTACAATTTACAACTTCCTATAACACAAGTTTTACTAACCCAACCGACAAAATGCAAACCGATAAAGCCAACTCCCAGTCTAAGCTTAAACAGGGAAAGCCATTACAACATTCACCCCGAATTAAGGCAGCTGAATCTCTCAGAAATAAAACCGATAGGCCAAGGTCATCTGGGAGGAAACCTTCAATTTCACATAGAAAATTGGAAAAAAATCACAAGGGATCCACAAATATTAGAAACTGTGGCAGGACACAGGATAGATTTCAGTGTTACACCCCAACAAAGAAAATACACAAAAAATCCACCAAAACGGGACGATCAGGAATTGATAGACAGAGAAATTGTAGACTTGATAGAAAAAGGGGCAGTAGAAGTTGCCTCCCCTTCAACGGATCAGTTTATCAGCTGTATCTTCTTAACGCCCAAAAAAGACGGCGGAAACAGACCGGTGTTCAACTTAAAACAACTAAACCAATTCGTGGAGTATCGACACTTCAAAATGGAAGGCATGCAAATGTTAAGAGACGTCATAAGACCAAACGATTACATGGTAAAAATAGATCTAAAAGATGCTTACCTGTGCGTGCCTATTCACCAAGCAGACAGGAAGTATCTGAGATTTTTTTGGCGTCAAAACCTGTACCAATTCCGATCTCTCCCGATCGGGCTCGGAAGCGCTCCTCAAACATTTACCAAACTCCTGAAACCGGTGGTCGCTTTGTTACGGAGAATAGGAATCCGTCTGATAATTTACCTGGACGATATTATCCTAATGAATCAGAAACCAGAAATGTTGAAAAGGGACCTTCAGTCAACACTCGAGTTGCTACAAAAACTAGGGTTTGTTATCAACTGGACCAAATCCGTTTTAACTCCCACACAAGTAATCGAGTACCTGGGTTTCTTGATAAACTCCATCACAATGAACATCGCCCTACCACAGGAAAAAGTGGACTCGATTTCTCTACTATGCCAGCAATTACTGGGGCTGAGTGTAGTATCAGTGAGACAACTAGCTACAATTATAGGGAAGCTGACTGCCTGTATATTGGCAGTGCTCCCAGCTCCTTTGCACTACAGACACCTACAGATGCAAAGGACCAAGGGTCTGATACAAGGACAGAATTACGAGACCGAGGTAACATTATCGACAGAGTCCCGACTGGAATTAAGATGGTGGATCCATCATCTGACCAAATGGAATGGCAGAGCTATTCTGACCCCGGGTCCCGACATGATTGTCACAACGGATGCCTCAACAAAGGGGTGGGGGGCAGAATGGAATGGTGTCACGACGGGGGGAATTTGGAACCAATCAGAGAAGTCCCTCCATATCAATGCCCTGGAACTGATGGCGGGCTTTCTAGCGATTCAGACATTTACAAAAGAAAAGACAAATATTCATATTCATTTGAGAATGGACAACAAGACCGCAGTAGCGTATGTGAACAAAATGGGGGGGGGGGGCCCGGTCAGAAACATTGTTTCAGATAGCTTCCCGACTGTGGGAATATTGCCTGTCCAAGGCAATGATCCTGACAGCAGAATATCTCGAGGGCTCAAAAAACCAGACAGCCGACTGGGAGTCGAGACATTTTTGGGATTCCAGCTGCTGGAAATTGAACCCGACAATTTTCAGACAAATTCAGCAGAAATTGGGCCCGTTGACAGTAGATTTATTTGCGGACAGGTTGAATTTCCAAATTCCCAAGTATGTCAGCTGGCGCCCGGATCCAGGGGCCATGTACACGGATGCATTTCAGATGACATGGACAGGAATACAGGGTTATGCATTTCCCCCATTTTGCATGATAGGCAGATGCCTAGCAAAAATAGAGAGAGAGTGCTCCACAGTAGCAATAGTCACTCCAACATGGCAGACCCAGCCTTGGTACCCGACAATACTGGGAATGGTAGTGTCCAATCCAATCCTTCTACCCCCAGACCCACATCTATTGTTATCAGTGGACCACAATCCACACCCACTAGTGACCCAAGGTCTCCTGACCCTAGCGGTATGGAAAGTATCCGGAGACAAAACATTGCAGCAGGAATTTCAAAGAAAGCTGCCAATTTACTGTCCCAATCAAGAAGGAAAGGGACGCAATCCGCTTACGATTCCGCCTGGGGAAAGTGGTCTAGCTGGTGTGTGGGCAGGGCTATTAATCCATTTCGAGCCACTGTGGCAAATTTAGTCAACTTTATTTCGGACCTGCATGACCATGGGTATGAATACAATTACATCAGTGTCATTAAATCAGCTATCTCCACAATTCATGCACCTGTTGATGGAGTGGCATTGGGTCAACACCGAATGGTCAAGGAAGTCATGTCTGCAGTCTTTAATGTCAAACCTCCCCAACCAAGATATTCCAGTACTTGGGATGTAGATATTATGTTACAGCACATCAACTCACTGGGGGGTAATGAATCACTTTCCGATAGTATGTTGACACACAAACTGGCCATGTTACTGGCTCTCACTAGTGCTGGTAGAGCATCAGATATACAGAAATTAGATCCAACCCTATGCAATGATTTTGGTGATCATTTAGTGTTCACCCTTGCTAAGCCGAATAAAACCCGGAAGGTTGGTCAACCAGGACAGAAAATCATTATAAAAGAATTCTCAGAAGACAAGTTACTGGATCCAGTCTTAACTTTGAGGGAATATAATAAAAGAACGCAACACTGGAGAACAACAGTTAATCGCAAAATCGCAAAAATCGCAGCTTTTATTGGGTTGTGTTAAACCTCACAAGCCTGTGGTTGCATCTACCATATCTAACTGGCTTAAAAGTTTAATGACTGCTGCTGGGATCGATACCAGCCAGTACAAGGCACATTCCACTAGATCAGCATGTACATCGAAAGCAAGCTACCAAGGAGCTACTATTCAGGACATCTTAAACTGTGCAAATTGGGCAAATGTGAAAACTTTCAAAAAATTGGTAGCAAAAATAGCAGTTTTACTCAAAGAGTTCTGACACCCAGAACAAATTAGATTACAGGAGCTTGTCATAGCAGGTAGTTTAATAGTTATTCCTGATGAGCTATCATATAAAACTGGGTTTACTTATACATTGATTTCCAACTTACATGAAATGTATAATTTAGTTAATTTTAATGCCCATTAAACATTAATATAATATCTAATGGGGCACACTTTAAACATACATAGTTATACCTTACGGAAGTTTTACGAAATAAAATTGGGAATTTTATAAGGGTGCATAGCACCCGAAATGAAATTATCATTTTATGAGTAAAACTGAAGTAAGGTATAACTCCCACCCTCCCTACCCAAGGGGACATCAAGGAATAATTTGCTCATCAGACTTCTTTCTCTATTGCAGTGGTACCAGAAAGTCGTGATGGCATACTACATGTACCTCTGAGGGTGGACTGAGATTAGTGTTGGACTTTTCGCGCATCACTGCGAGTTGGATATTACCGTTTCTGTGGTTCACAGTTCCTTGTTCCTGTTCTGGATTCGGAGCAAGCTGTTAGCTTGTTTGGTTTAACTGGTTGAAGTTCATGCGATCAGGTCATTCACACAACGTAGTAGCCTCAGTAGGGAGTTTTATTTTGCCTGAGGATTTGTGATAGTTAAATCCATTGTTTAGGAGACCGTTACGTTTCGAAGGATGTGTTTGTGGTTACCAGCGCAGGGTTGTCAAGGAGACATCCTGGACAATTGAATTGAATTAACAGTTGATTGGATTAACAGTTTTTCAACAGTTTGGTACATAAGACCTATTAAGGTCAGTTATACTGATAATATATTTGGTCTGGAATGAACAGACTGACTGGGTATATGGACTGTTCTGCTGCCCATAAGAATACAATAAAGTTTGTCCTTAGTATTACAATAAAGTTTGTATCTTGATAATAGTAGTTTGTCTGCTTTCTAAAGCCAATCAGAAAGAAGGACGAGATCACGTCTGCGCTCGTTCTTTCTCGCGAGACTTTGAAAGGCTTGATCACGTGCTTCTTGGCGAAGCTAGGAGAAGGAATACATAGTTATACCTTACTTCAGTTTTACTCATAAAATGATAATTTCATTTCGGGTGCTACGCACCCTTATAAAATTCCCAATTTGGAATAGGTCCATTTTGGAATAGAGTCACGGGAGAAAGGATACTATATCGTCCATTATTATACACCTATATTGTTTTCCCTATTAGTTTCCATGTTATCGCAAGTGTCCAATATTTTTTTAATATTGGACACTTGTAAGTTGATATTGGCCAGGTGTTCGCCGGAACTACTTTTTCTTTGTTTACAAATTAGCAGACGATACGTGTCGATCATTGTTCAACATGGCGACTGAAAGCGATCTGTCACTGGACATGGATTTAACTGAAGCAGAAATAATTCAGCTGTGTGAACCATTTCTGGACGAAGAAATAAGTCATGATGTAGAAATTACAACTTCTAGAGATGAAAATGTCGGAAATGTTCAAGCGTTTATTGACGGTCAAAAAAAAGAAGAACACGGTGATCAGCACGGGTCGAGATGTAACTAATGTTCAACGGTGGCTGTGGGAAAATAAGAAAGAGCCGAGACTGATTGAAAATATCTCGCCACAACATCTCAACGAGTACTTATCAGAAATGTTCATTTCCATTCGGAAGAAAGACGGATCGGAGTATGAACCCGGCACCCTGGAAGCAATGAAAAACAGCATGGAAAGGTACACCTGTACGGAACAAAACATCTACCGTACGGTCGTACGGCCATCTTGCGCTAAAAAAAATTCAGATCTGACTGTGTAAAACGCAGAGCAGATCGAGTATAAATGACAGTAGAAACATTGAATGTAAATATTTTGTAAAATTCTCCATTCAGAAGGGCAATAAAAGCACGAAACGTACATGTACTATGGCCACTCTGCGATAACTGTAGTTGTAAACCGACTCGGAGCAGAAAATCAGTGAAAACAAAGAATAAAAATATATAAAAAAAAGTGCAAATAAAAGTTAAAACCGTCATAAAATCATTGGAATTTCTCACAATCTGTAATTGTGTGTTTACTTACAGGCATCTGAAGGATCGTGGATATGCTGTGTCTCTGAGGGATCGAGCTTTTCATCAAGCGAATGAGGCACTAAAGTCCAAAAAAATGCAACTGAAAAAGCTGGGAAAGGGACGGAAGGTCAAGGCTGCCGAAAGCATCAGTGCCGACGAGGAAAATCTCCTTCACGAGGCGAAAGAACTGGGTTTGGACAACCCCCAAAGTTTGATTTTCTCCCTTCACTTCTATTTCACCAAAATGTTTGGTTTCAGAGGACGAGATGAGCATCGGAAATTAAAATTTGGCGACATTACTCTGGAACGTGATTCCGACGGCACAGAGTTTCTCGAATGGATGGAGAGAAACAGCAAAACGCGTGACGGCTCGCGGCGAGATGATGTCCGTGAAACCCGGCCCAGAATTTACAGCTCTGTGGGAGTCGACCAGTCAAGGGATCCGATAGTGTTATTTAAGGAATACGCCAGACGTCGCCCTGCAAATATGATGGATGCCGACAGTCCATTTTATTTGACGCCTATTCCTGTCAACCGTCTACAACCCGACTCACTGGTTTGGTATTACAAGACCCCCATGGGCGAGCACAGACTGGGGGAGCTGATGAAAAAGGCCGCTGTGAGAGCCGGGTTGGCCGGGAAGAAAACCAACCACTCCGTGAGGAAAACAACCGTCCAGATGCAGGTCACTGGTCACAAATCTCTCGCCAGCATACAGGAATATGACAGAAAGCTCGACATTACGGAACAGAAGCACATTTCCTCAATCTTGCAGTCAAACGCACCTACTAATCCTATGCCTCTCGGTCAAATTTCATTCCCCAACATGCCAGTAGATCCTTCAATCGCGTCCACTTCGACCGTTAATCTTGCCGCCAGTTCAACCACCGCTTCAGCCGTCTCCACTCGCGACTACGGGGATTTGTTCCATGGAGCGGCATTCAACAATTGCACCTTCTATTTCCGTTAGTAAATCCCAGTAATTCCTTGCAGTCATTCGCTTATCTACTGCGGTAAATTTCATTCTCCAACAGTTATCTCTGATATTTCGTCGTTTGTTGATTTGTTCACATCCACTCCAGTTCAACATGTTTGCCTCGTGCGGTTCACTTCACTTCGACAGGAAAGCAACCAATGAAAATGTTGTATTCTTTCGCGAGCCGAATGACGTTGTAAATTCAATATTAAAAAGTATATCCTTCAATTTATGTGTTACGTTCTTTTTACATTCAGTTCATTTGACAATTTTTGGTTTGTTTTCGTCTCAGGGTGTATAATAAATAAGTTATTAGATTGTACGGTTGTGTATGGACTCGTCCTGGGCGCCGTGAAGGGACTCGCAAGCTCGTCCCTTCCCTTGCGCCCAGGACTCGTCCATACACAACCGTACAATCCAATAACCTATAAATATAGAACAGCAATCTCCCATTGTTGAGAGTGTTACCTAATGTTGTCGTGATGTAGCTGATTGTATGAGCTACACGGACGCCAGGAGAATGCGCGAACATGTGTTGAGGGATTTAACGTTAACGTGGAAACAAACTGCTTTAATAGAAAGGGTGTGCGTACAAATTCCTTCATACTGAATTGCAGCAACATATGGCGTAACAGACGAGATCTGGAGGAACATAACTCAGCAATATAACATAACCAACATCAGGATATATCAACACCGGTGATGCTAAGATATCGACTAGCTTACCCGGACAAGTCTAAGAAAGGAATACATTGTCATTTTGATTTGAATGTTCAGTTTGAGTTGATTCAATTGTTTTTCTAAAATTAAGTTCTTACCAGAATTGATCTAGCGGAATTTTTGTCACCATGTACGTCCGTAAAACCGTCCATGTATCGTTACCACCATATTTCAAGAAGGACTTTGCCTAGGATCATCAAATTTTCATTAAGCATTCGTATAACTTTGAAGATACCCTGACTACGTGCCTTCTCCACAAGGTCCTTTGTTGAAAACTACATTTGCTTCTTATTATAACGATGAAGTTAGGGGACAAGTTATAAACCATACTGACATAGGCTTGCCATAATCAGAGGGCCTATTTTGAATCGGTGACCCTGCCCTCTTTTCACATAATTCAAGTGGTCCCCTATATATTTTGGCTATCCCCAAGGCTAGAGGGTTGAAACTTACCACAATAAATCTTTGTGTCGAGCTCTGCTAGGAATTGTAAAAAATCCAAGATGACCGCCGCGATGACGTCACAGTGACGTCATTTCCAAGAAACAAACATTTATTGGATCATTTTTCAGTCAGATTTTTTATTTGTTTTCTTTGCAAAAACTGCATAATCGATTTGTAAATAATAAGCTGATATGAAATAAAATAGTTTTTACCCACTTTTCATTGCAGAAAAGCAACCATTTGGAGGAAATTTGACGAAAATGTCACTGGTAGACCACATGCCCTCTATTTGAATTTAACCATGCATGATCCTCAACTGAGGGGGTCATGCAAATAGGCTCAAAATGACCCAAATATCATATTCTACAAAGTCACGGAGTTTCAGCTCTCAATTTTTGTCGTTCCAGAAATAGGAGCAAAAACATAACAGGGGACGGAAAGTGCCCCCCTCCCAATATCAGGTAGGGTTAAAGTATTTCTGCGTCCATAATCCAAATACATAATTCATATAAAATTCCAATATGAAAAGATATGCTACTCTGCTGCAACACACATGCGGTGACATGCATATTTCAATGATGCCGGCAAGACATCCAAAAATATCAAATCCGTATCGCTCATCAGTATTCTTAATCCAAATGATTTTCGTTGTAAATTTGCTATCTAGATAATGATGTATTGCAGTCACGCGATGCTTGTAGCTGTTCATATGAACAGCACGAGGATCTTAAAGTACATGGGTGCATAAGATCCGTAGCACCAGGTTGGTAACCACACCGTACGATTCATAAGTCAATGGTTTAATGAGTGATAGATAATATCAGAATACAACGTTCGATCATCAAGGGGCCTCGGTGTATAGGTTTATTCGAGTTTAATGCTATTATTTACCATTTATTACTCCATGATATCTGGACGGTTTGGGTAGTGATGCCAACAGTACCCCATCCTAACAATCACCTTGGATGGCGAGTCAATTCAACCATGCTAGCTATCTAGAAGGACATTTCAAATTGGGCTGTATCACCCGGTCAAGGACTTTAGCTCACCAATATTGTGTAAATTGGTGGCAAAGAGGGAAGTACTGGGATAGATGATTCAGGAAAATGGGAAAATACTGGTGAATCTACCGACATTTAATATAACATCCCAAACATCGGTGCATATGTTCATTGTACCTTGCCAGGTTGAGTGGTCAAAAAGGAGGAAACACGGCATACTATGATCGTACAGTGTCAATCGTACTACGGTGGAGTGCCTAAATCAAACCAAAACAGAACCAAAATAACATACACTATATGCACCAATACGTGTGATTTAATAGATAAATTTGCTTTCAATGAAATGTTCTCAAACTGAAGAACTTAATAACAGTTAAATATCAGAGTGGGTGCTGTCTTCAATCGGCACAAAAAGAGGACAGTGTTTGGGGTTTAGGACAATGTTTTGAAGCATTGTTTCATATGAAAGGACTGGAATCGGGCATGGTGTGATATATCAGCTGAACCAATGTGAATTTCTTACTGTAGTGAAAGTGGTATATATCACTTGATATTCGTGCAATATTTCTGTAGATTAATAATGAGACAAGGTTGTTTAATGTCGAGGTATATAGATGTCGACACATCAGTTTATGGTGAGAGCTCGGTGGCAAAGCAAGTGGTATCAACGAGGATTTCTTTTTCAAAGTGTCTTTAGAGATACAAACTGCTGTTTTCTATTATAAAATAAATGGGTTATGAAATTTTGTATGATAATCTTCATTGTACTGGTCACCTGATACAAACTCATCATAAATAAATACAAGTATATGTTATCGTGCTACTAAATGGATTATAATAGTAGTGATTTAAAAAATAAAGACGGATAGACGGATGTTCTAGATAAACATCAGTGGACACCATTTGCGTACATTTCGCCATCAATAAGATGGCTTGTGAATCGTGTGTCGCCATTATTGCGGAGCGATATCCGATACTTTACTGTATACTGTTCGGTCTTCATCCGGCGGAGAACAGATTCGCGAAATCGGATAAATTGCAGGCTTTTCATACTACTTCTGAAACATATATTGTCTAAGCTTACAAAAGATACAGATATGAATAACTTCCGTATTATCCAGGAAGTGTTGTAGATCTGTAATTTTAAACAAGTAGGACAGCACATGACTCGAAAATGGCGGGTTACGTCGATAGAGTTTAGCTGATTGACTGACGACATCACGTGGTAATTCCTTCATATAGTTGCCGACAGAAGGCTGAACATGGATACACACGATCCCAGGGTCAGTCTTACCGCGTATAGATGACCCAGTTGGTTACAGGTTGCAGTTGACACTAGTCCAGCAGTTTAGATCCAAGGCCAGAGGTCGAGGGTCTAAACTGCTGGACGGGTGCCAACTGGTGTTTATCTCGGAAATTGAAACCAACTTCCGAGGTCTCTATTTCGATTCGGACATGCGCAAATTCGAATATTTATTACGCAATTCTATTAAATTAGCTGAAATATGTGTTCGTGTATGCCTTCCACATTGATCAAAACAATTTTTGAATGAGGCGTCACTTTCCAGCTGGTCAATGCGAACATTGCTGCAAACTGCGGGAAAGTATAAATTACGCGCGCGTTCACTACAGCTACATGTTGGTTGGTTGGTTGGTTTGATTGGGCACTCCATCGTATTACAATGGGCACAGGTCATACAGAGTATGCCGTGCAACCCGTTCCCCCACACCGCCCTACACATGCTCCCTCATACCAATGACGCATAGCCATCGGTAATTCCCCATTATATCTTCTTTACATATATATCCATATCATCTAACCTTGATCACTCTTCTCTCTATTTCTCTTAATCATCTCTATATATTCACCAATTATTTCACCCATTTCTCTTCATTTTCCCCAATAAAATACCCCAATATTTCCCGTCATTTTGCCTATTTCCGAAGATCATAAATCCAGTGCCATGTAAATAACACCCAGTATTTCTCATTTTCCTCAATGCAATATCCCACTATTTTCCCTTTACTGTGCATGCATATTCACCCAATGTCATAAAATACAATGCCTTATATACACCTGTGCTTTCCCCAAGTATTTTCACTTGTTATTTTCTATCATCCCAGTAAATTCCCTCATTGTGCATATTCACACTCATGCTTCCCACTGTCTTCTGTGATCAACTCTCTTAATGTTTCCCTTATTTTCCACGATCAAATATGCCCGTATATCCCCTCGTGCCCATTCCCGCAGGATAACATAATCCAATGCCATAGCTTCCATCATCCCGCATTCCCAGACTCCAGCCTGTGTGCATGTATGTTCCCTTGTGTCAATGGTAAATAATCCCTGATGCTTACTTCTCCCCATCATCTCTGATTCTATTTGAATAATCTTGCCATTTCCCCTGACCCGTATATACCTGATTCGCCTAGTCCAACTCTTTTCGTACTTCCCAAACACCTCTAATAAAATCATTAATGAGACCATACCCCAGCAGTTGACAATGTTGTTTGACAGAACACAGCCCTGCAGGTGCTGGTCGGTTTTTATCGGAAATTCAAAACCGCTCTAGCATTGAGACGTAATGGGGGTATGTTTGAATTTCTTATTCTGTATGATCTACGTTTATAGATAGTCATCTCCAGATGTTCCATTTGATTATTGAACCAATTTTGTTCAGTGTTTCACAAAAGGAACGATATGCTATTTATCAGACTTTCAAAGAGATGCGCAATAATTTTTCCAGCCGAAAGGCCCTTCCTCTACTGAAGTGAATAACACGGGATATATTTGCAGAGAACTTATTTACACCCAAAGTATAAATAATGACAGCTTCAAATACCAGAGTACAGCAATATCATTTAACTCAGCAGGTGCACGGGTGGACCTCAGAATCAGCTTATTGAAGAAGTGGAGTAACATCTGAGACCGTGGGAATCCACTAATTTATATACATACAGCACAGAGCGGTGAATACATGTTCAAGAGGCCGGAACCTGGTGAAACAATCCCAAATCTTAACTCTTTGATTCTAGTCTGGCTATAACGATGGCTACATACATATATGAATGTATCATTCACTGGGTGAAAGATGAAGCTGTTCGCAGTTAAATGAATATATATATCTTCAACAGATTCTAGGGACAATGCACCATGCAGTTTGGTGACGAAGGCATGCGAAGGTCGGATTACAAAAGATAAGTTACGTCACCATAATAATCTATATGATATCCGAGATAACTGTGATAGACTTTACACCTCCAGTGTAAAGTTGCGTGTTTGTTTGTCCAGCTGAGTGTATCCTTTGCGGTGGGTTAACCCAGACGGAGCAGCTTTTCGGAGTTCAACTATGAGAGTTGAAACAAACATAGCAAACAAACGCCATTTATCAAAAGCGTCCAAATTGAATTCTGCGTAAATTACAGAGACAAACCTTAATTGGCAAGCACGAGGAAATACCTTCCCAGACTACATTTGAGAAATTAGTTCAAGGAAAAAACTATTGGTTTAATATGCCTGTCTGAATGAGTCGTCATCGAGCTGTCCTTGTTTGCCAATTGAATAAATAGTGATTTGACTAGCATCATATAGCTTGCCCGTAATATTTGCTGAATGCAAACAAATGAATTTAGTCAGCATTAGTAATATTTTCATGGCGCTGGAATGATGAGTTATATATTACTTTATTGACGAACATTCCTAGGTTGGTAATGATGGTCTCTATGTGGATTGACGGATACTACTAGAATCATATACATGTAGTTTTAATACATTTGGCTGTATTTATAAGCAAACTAGCTTATGAATAGTATAAGAGCATTCGAAAAAGTACTTACGTAACTCTATTTTAGTCATAATTTGGTCATGATTCCCTCCATTGGCTCTTGAAGGATTGGATGCATGGTTCCAGAATCCAGATCGCGAGGATTTCACCTTTGTGCTGTTACTGTTCTGAAACGATGTAGTTCTATACTTCAACGGTTAATCTTGTGTCAGTATACGACTGGATGGTCAATGTGTGCCTAGTATACTACATGTATACCAACTCAGTTAAGTTCTAATCGACCATCTGACAAACAGAGGCACTGTCAATTTATCATCGTAGATGTACAGAGCCTTCAGTGTTATCAGTCATGCGGCGCGTACTGGACCACTCGCTAAATGACGCAAAACTTTGCGATTTAGTTACACGGAAGTCTAAATACTTCGAATATACACACAACACAAGTTTACATCCTATAAACCCGGTAAGCCAGGCCGTTCCGGTATGGAAGGTGCTTCTGTAGAAAACAGCGGGGGTACTATCGGTACCACCTCGGTACTATCGGTACCAGCCCGGATGACGAACGGATTAATTCATGTGCAGGAGCGTACATGGCAACTCAGCTACTTGAAACAGAAACATGGCATAACTGCTGTACATGTCGACTACGATGGATACTGTTATTCTATATAAAATTTTAAATTAATTCATTAATAATTGTTGAACTATAATCTTCATATCAAGATTTTACATGTGAAAAGAGTAGAAAATTTACATGGAATACTCGATGACTGTTTGAGATTCTGTATATAGAATGACTAGAACATACCCCACCCCATATCAGATCAACCTAAACTGTCAAACTTAAATGATGTTCAGGCAAACGTATTCCTTAAAATAATTTAATCATTAGTTACCGTTCTATCGTAGCAAAGGGCTCACAACATTATCACATTATGCCATAAGAAAATATATTTCTGGTTGTACGTTTACAATCATTGATTTCCGACATCTGATCTTGGTTTAATTATACACCATGTACAAAGTACACTTAATAGTATATCTCGGATAAACATCCACTTTGTAGTTATATCAGTTCATCAGATAAGCCGGTGTACAAGGTCCTGTGTGTGAGATACATATTTGCAGTTCAATCATTCTCGGCACAACACAGCATCAACCAGCAAAAAGAGGAAGTGTATATGTAAATGTTTATTTAATATGTATGATCTTAAGTACAGGTGGGGGGTTTATTAACATTGCCAGTCCTGGGATGGGGGTGGGGCATTATGTCCAACTGCCAAAAGTTCTACACGGCGCCCCATGACTTTAAAACATATCATATTGAGGTTAATTTGAACCTATTGCATACTTCCTCCCTTCATGGATACATTAAGAAATGGCGGCCATGACGGTGTGACTGAAAAGTTGTTTTCTTTGTTTTTCTTCCAAATTTCCAATTTTTGCTCATAAAAATATCCAAAATTATTTTAATTTACGGGGAACAATTTCCTTCTTTAACTATTGTTTGTGAAGGAATGCCGCTAACGTTTACTTGAATAGGGGCTACTGATTGGCATCTAATTAAGTAAGATTTTCAGTAAACGTTTACTTATCATAGTAATACAAACAGGTGTTTACTTATCATAATAACACAACCAGGTGTTTACTTGCATAGCTTGAAATATTCAAGTAATGCTCAAAAGTTAAGTAAACCTAAATAGCTTTACTTGGCGAGTTAATATAACCCAGAATGATTACATAATTGGCTTCAACTGAGCGGCACCAATGTTTGAAAACGTTTATGGACCTCTAGTTAAACAGAAATAAAAAGCTTCTATGTTAAGTAAAATAAAAAATAAAAATGAAAACTACTCCATTAAATAATTTATATAAGCGGTGAATGAACCACACGTAGAGTTTAAAGTCGCGTGCAGTTATATTTCAGCTATATAGCGACGATCAAACAAAATTCTAAGTATTCCCACAAAAACAAGTTGACAACCCAGCAATCCAGAAGTAATCAACACAACACACCGAAAACATGTACATACTTTAAGATTTATACAACAAATCGATTTCTCTCAAAAAATACAATCTTACTTTACCCGACTAAAAAGTAGCTGCTTGCTAACAATCTTACAATCTTAAAATCTATACAGTCGATCAAAATATGTTTCAATACGAGATCTTCGTGGTATGGAATGCACCTTGAGGATGGTTCCTTTTTCAGTGAATGTTCGTGAGTTAATCGTGTATTGCCGACTGTACATACGTTTCTCGCTGATCAGATGAGTATATCCTACAGTTTTTTTTAAACTCATGAAGTTTGTTAGTATCTACAGCATCCCATAAAGATTGTAACAGCTTTCTCACATAAGCAAAGATGTAGAGTCTGAAATCGCTATATGGGATTCCAACAGGATCAACCTCACTATAGGGCTGCCTTAGCCATTTCATCAGCTTCAGTATTTCCTTTGATGTCAACGTGGCCAGGCAACCAACAAAACACAATATCAATCTGTTGATGAAATCTACGGTCATATATTTTGCATGTAGCTTCCTTTGGGCCTAGTACTCAATTTTACCCAAGGAACCCTCTTGAATTTTCGGGCTTTTCCAAATCCAAGACGACCAGCATAAATGATATAAACTATTGCATATCTCGGGTTTTAGCGGACATCAGAAGGCCCCATAGTTTCCAAAGTAAATGTTCTGGTGTCATTAGACCTGATTTTGAACATGAATTACAATATTACTGATACTCCACTATCAACTTCTTCTGTTTTCCCCGCCAGAGGTCGCACGGGACTCGAAGAAATCGGGCGTCCACGATTTCGTAATTCCGTATATTTTTGCTTTCCGGAGAATGTCTTTTGACGGGATATATGGAATTATTTCAAATTTGGGAAGTGACTTCCTCTAGGCGAGAGGAAATTAGGTATATTTTTATGCTTCATCAAACCTGACCGATATACATTATTCGGTGTATGGGCAATATCTTTTGATATTGATTGATTTCAAAGTTGGAAATTGACTTCATAAAGGTATATGAGAAAATCAAGGTTGGTCCTGCTTTTCACTGAAATGGACGCTGTTGCTGTCATGGATTTATCATATAAGAAATATTTGTTGTCCCGACAATATCTTCTGACTCGATGTAGCGATTGAATTTCAGATTTGACGAGTGGTGCCATATACATGAGAACAAGTTTGGTATTGCTTTTCACTGAAATGTATCATCAGATATGACCACAGCTGCCATACATATGCATGGAATGTGTGTATTTCAGACTATCTGTTAATCCCTGCTCCATTCATTTATGGAAGTTTATGGAAGTAAAAAAAATCTGCCCATCACTCTCCTTCTCTTGAAACATTCAACCTCGCGGCACCCTGCAGTCGCCCATCCGGGTGATGGTTGCCCACGGTGTCTGCATACTTTTTGAAAATGTAGTGATGCCGGCAGGTGACAAACAGTGGACGATGATATTGTTTATCCGTGATCTTTTGCACCTAAAATGACCGCAATAGGATAGGATATCAAGTCAGATAGTTTCAGCTAATGGTTTTTTGTTTGTTTTTTAGGGGGGGGGGGGTTCTAGCACTACGACAAACAGGTTTGCTAGGGAACCATAATGCTCTACGCTCTCACCAGACCAGATAAAGTAAATTCCAATAGGGCTATTAAAGCATGCCCACCAAGTCACTCCTCTTGACCCTCCTCATCTCTCAACGCGAACCGTTCCTGCTCTTTGAAGGCCCCAAAGACGAAGGAATGAAGAGGAGTCCAATATCCATGCCGTGTACTAAGACCTTTTACTCACAGCTTCTTCTGGGCACACATACAAAGTAACTTCCCTTGACTATTTTGTCCTTTGCTTTGGAACACGTGAATTACACAAGGTGGATACCTGACCACATCATAGGTTATGAAGTCTTTACCCGGAGAGGTTGAGAAGCAATGCAACAGAAGGGTCCTTTAAAATGCCAGCTATAAGTTAGTACAATCTGAGTTGAATTGGCGCAACAGCAGGAGAGCCGATATGTGAAAGGCTTAGGTGGTTGTATTGGACTCTATCTATTGATTTTGCACCGTTAGTTTTCGGCGCTGGATGCTCCCTGTGTCAGTTCTGTCAAAAATGGAAGCCAGGACTAGGGTCTCTCAACCCCGGAAAAGTTTTAAAATGAAAGCTTCTTGTCTGTAATTCAATATTTTCCTCGCTTCCACAATCCGAAGACCTAATTCATATAACGGTATCAGCATCAAATAAAAAAAAAATAATACGCCACGTTGCTGACCTCTATAACACCTTCAGGAATATGCGCAATCCTTTCTTAGACGATTTCTAAGTCGCGCCTGTTTAGATGAATCAGTGACTGTTACATTGCGTATCCTGGAGGACATAGATAAGAAGCAGTACCAGTCTAGTGTGTATATGAAGATCTCATATCTGTATCTTTTTATGTATCCTTGAGCTGATCAAGAAAACTTATCTGGCGCTCTTCAGAAAACATCAACCTTAGCTACAATCAAACTAGGGGAAGAAGATTGGAGTGCTTCAGACACGGAATCAATAGCTGTTTCTTGCGTGTCCAATACACCCACCTGAGCCTTTCACATATCAGTTCACCTGCTGATGAGCCAGTTCAACTCGGATTGCAGAGAACTTGTTGCTGGTCTTGGAACGGACCCTGGAGTGGTACTGTCCTCAAACCTATCCTCGATTTGATTGGGTAAAGATTTTATAATGGCTGACGCAAAGGAAAATTTGTGTGCTTAGAAGATGAGAATGAGGGTTACGTATCTCAGGACAAATTTTTCTCAATAACTATCAATCTTTCAGTGAATGCGAATAGTTTACGGACAAATAACGCTCATTATCTTTCAGAGTTCCGGTGAATCCAAAGACGGGAACAGATTGGGATGAAACATCTTGAATGCTAAGATAATCACAACCCGAAGCTCATTTCATTTGACATTTCAATAAATCATGGCTGTGATTTCAATGGCAATATCTCATTCATAACGCGATGAGTCAGCTAGTGCCCATGCCGATTTGAATACAACATACCCTTGTTCATCTAAACCCCATGTTATTTACTATGTAAATGAGTGAATCTCGTTAAGGCTCCCGCTTCACGCGCAGCCTTATTGGATCAGTTTGGTCTCATAGGGAGAAAAATTGCCTTGTCCGCAAGATTGTGAAAAAACAAAGCAGAGTTGGGACTTACGGTCACAGGGCCAAATGTGGAGAAGATATTGATCTGGAAATTCGTAACAATTCGGGTTCTCTCAGATGAAGGGAAGTCTGTCTTTCAAGCCCAAACTGTTCATCTAAAATTCTAAACTTCCGGTTTGAAAAAAAGCAGAACTTGCGCGGAAACGTCTTTGCGCATACTGCTGAATGGGCTCTCGTGAGACTTTTACGAGAGCTGCTTGGAAGTGATCTCCCTTTATGTAATTGATCTGCTCGTTGAGGGCGCTGTGATTAGCGAATAAAGTACTTTGCTTGAAAGGTAAAGCTAATGGATAAATAAAATGAAGTTCACTAGATTGACTGGCACGATCTGGCGCGATCAGCTTATATTTCTATCGACTGTTCATGCCTGGCAACATGAATTCGATAACTAAACCAGAACAAGCCGAGTGTTTGCTACGTTTTATTGCGGAGAACACAAGCTGAATAAAACTCTCACTTAGTATTTTAATCTGAAGAAAATCGTGCTTGCCAACACGGGCAGCTAACACACGAACATGAACGTTGCGTTGCCCGTGCCGATTTTGACTTGCGCCAGACACGCTAACGTAGCACTCGCGAGCTGATCGAGTGAAGGCAACAACAACAACAACAATTATCATGCTTGATATATTGTATATATGTTATAAAAAAAATCTTTCAGTGCATGTTTTTGTACGCTGTTTAACAATGCAAGTTTGTTCTTTGTTCATTGTCTGTGATTTATGTTTTGCCATACTTTGTTCTTTTTCAAAAGTTGAGCAATAAACTTGAATTGAATTGAAATATTGTCACGACAATTCAACATTTTCGTTTGGGAACTCGACTTATCTCTTGAAGAATTCAATATTTATCCAATATAACACAAAAAATTTTGCGCGTGTTTGGCGCGCATTTTCCCATCGATAAAAAACTCAATTGTTTGAGGCAAATCTCAAGTTCAAAATTTCTCTAAAACTCAATTCTTCAAATTCAAGTTTTCAATCTGAGTTACCTAGATGAAAAAGTGCCTAAAACCCCCCTGATGTTATGATATTTAAGAAAATATTATTCCAAGAAATTTAATCTCATAATTGAACATTTTGTTGACATGTTACACTGAACTCCCTAATAGTGGAACAGTCTGGTGAGAGAAATGAGCCCACTGAGTCAACATCCATCTTAGCTTGCTAAGGGCATTCCACGTTTCACTTAACACTACCCTTAGATTATCGCTATGATTCGGCATCACACGGTGCCACCACTCAGCCACAAAGGACATATTTCTGGAGGGGCATAATCCTCTTCGAAAGTTGTTCCTGAAGCATCAAGTCACATGCCCACCGCATTTAAACGAGCCATTGAAATTATCTGTATTTAAATAGTTTGACCTGGGCATCTCAGACATCAGACATATCAGTCTCATTTGAGTGCAGAGGCGCAAGACTGGGGGATTCTATGCGAGATCAAAACGAAGTTGTGCGAATCAGCTATGTTAGTTCTCACTCTAATGGCGCATGCTTCTTTGTTTTTCTTAAGAAAAATTATATTACTAACGACCTTACCTATTTCAAAATAATAACATCGGTGACAGTTCACAGGAAAATGATATGCTTTTTATTTTGTGATAGGGGCATATCGAGGGATCATTTCAGTCGATGGCTTTCTGGAGGTGTGTCCTCGTTTTATAAATGTGATTGCGCCGTTGTCGGATCTCACGGGATCAATCGGAGGTGACCAATTGGGAAATGCCCTAATATACTCAGATATCACCCATTACTGCATGGCTATGAGCAGAAGTTTCTACGTATGATCGTGCCATGCGTTAGGATGATGATCAACATCGTGGAGTGAGGATATTGATCTTGGCAATGCAGAGCTAGAGGAAGGAGATAAATCTGTCAGTGTCATCAACGTCTCCCGATCGAGGAATAAAACATGTGCCTTCAAATTCTACAATGCCTGAAAAAAATGGAGAAACTAGTTGGAATACATGACAGTATGGTGCAAAAAAGTTTCAGTAGGGGTGACAAGCTGAAGTACCAGGAAGACAAGTAAAAAATAATAGTTACTTCTGGACGGTAACTTTCAAAAACCTGAACGGATTTTTTTTTTTTTTTTTTATTAATTTTTTTTTATCAGGTCCTCATACATCGTATGATTATCATACATATATAACAGTCCTAATAATATAGTCTGCAACTTATTAGCTATTCCCAATCGGTTTTATGAATAAAATAATATATCTATTCTTGTATTGTTTACGATTTGCATGGTCAGTTCTATTACAACAGTCTTAATACAAATTGAATGTGATTCGTAAACTAATTAAATATCTATTCAATGTTCATTCATTAAGTTTATGTATCTGCTATGACACTTGTCAACTGAACAGGATCTGTGAAGCTGCTTTTCAATAAAACATCATACCAAGCTAAGCCACTTGTTCCACTTGTCATTAAATTTAGTGATATTGCTTGCCAACTTTGAATTTATCTTTTCCGCCATATAATATTTTTCCAAGTCACATTTGAAACAATCCAACATTGGTTGTGAGTGATTTATACTTGCTCTAAAAATACCGAAATTAACCAGTAGTGAGATCAAATTTACAATCTGCATATTTTTTTGCCAGTAAATCCAAAATTAATTGTACATGGTGTGAAATGTATTTCTAAAGTTGTAGTACCGTATGGGTAACCCATTCTTTCACCTTCGTTCTGAAAGCAATAGACTTTGGGCACTCAACCAGCAAATGAGTAATAGTCTCTATTTTATCTGTACAGGAGAGGCATATATTGCTATCAACCAGGTTCATCTTAAACAGCAAATCTCTGCATGTCAATATGCGAGACAGTATTCTATATTTAAACCACCAAAGCTTAGTATCCATAGTGATTACTTTGCTTAATGTATAGATTTTAGACCAATCGATATCATTTGCACTCAATCCCAGCTCCGACTCCCAGCGCTGTTCAGATTTAATAGGAAAAGGAAGCTGTTTTTTAAATACAGAATTGTATTGAACGGATTCTTTGCAAATTTTGTATGTGGATAACTTGCCACAGGATATCACTCGAGAATGCTTTTCATGCTGGGTACTGAATGTTAAGGTTCCAAGCCAAATAATTAATTTCAACGTCGGGGGACTTCAGACGCTCTGGTTTTCATTAAAATTTTCTCTGAAGCACCAAAATAATTAATGGAATGAATCATCAAATTATTGTACTTCGTACATTTCATCCTGTTATGACTGTCAAAGGTAACTAAAGCATTACACATAACACAGCCTATACACGTCATGATCCAATTTTGGGAAATAGGAGAAACTCTCTAAAGATCACAGCCAAACATCAAAACCATAAAATCACACAGATAACGGCAGCCTTTCGAAGTTTACGAGTTCTAGTTATAGGTTGTTTCAACTTTGGGGATGAGTCCCAAACTAAATCTGGCAATGTGACGATTATCTTTACTTCCAAGGTTTGCCAGATACTTACAACACACAAAACATACACGCAAGAGTATGTCCATGCAATTTGCTATCAGGAGTCGACGTGTATCTTCTGAGTGAAATCATTTTTAAATCATATTAAGTATATCATTCACCGTATAAATGTATGACGCGGTTTATAGGTAGTAAAGTACACTGTAACGTGCTTATGGGACGAGTTCAATCACTTCACATACCATTACCAGTGTGACGAAAATGCCCGTGACCTGGAGAATGTCATTTTCGTTCTACGCTGACATTCTAAATAGCATTGTATATGGACCGATAATGGTGGATATTCGACTTACCTGTATTAACTGTGCGCTGAAACTTTCAGGGAGGGACGTGTAAATATCCCTGACACGTATCTTGCATCGAAACCGGGCGAGAGAAGTCGAACTCTGTTGATCTGACACGAAATCCAACACCGCCTGAGTCTATACTTTCGCTTTATGGGGGCTGCCATGTTTGGGCGCCCAATGGATTCTGGGAGCCAGAGCCTATATAAGACGGGGAGAATGGACGTTCGGCATTCTGTCTCAGACAATCGGCGGGTAAACATCGTGCGGGAGAGCACAGAGGCAAATGCGCCGAAAGTGCCGAATTGACTGCCGAACCAGCGCCGAAGGGTTGGAAAGCCGAGAGCTAAGCCATAGCTTGGGGATAATAGATACTAACACGCACATTATCTGATGACGAGACGAACCGCCAGACGAGGATAAGATACTAACCCGCAAAGTATCTGAAGATGAGACGTCCATCAACGGGAATACAGAGCACCAAATATCCCACACTGCAGCCCATCACACAAATACCATTTTACATGATTACATATACTTGCTCACATACAAGATCGTCGGCCTTAGGGACGGAATAGATCTAATCACCCTCACCTACACTAGTTACCTACAGGCCTGGGCTAGAGGTGACGGATAACACAAGCTTATATCCACTGTATATATTTACACTACTGCAGGGCTCGAATTATGCTTTTCTGCAAGTCTTGAATACTATTACAAATCACTGATATTAATTGACATTACACTGTAAGGTAATAATACGCCCCCGAGACCAGGGCATTATTACCACATATATATGCAGACAATCTGAGCCTATTAACTCGTCCTTGGGTCAACGCCGTGAGGGTTCCTCAACTTGTCCTCAGATCCGACTGTAGTCCAGGCCGGGACGCTGTGCGGTCGTATGGGTGAAGTAGAAGTAGTGGACGATCAGGTTTCGAGTGCGGCCGAAGCGTCGACGCCGAGCCGTGCGAAACCTAGTAGACCGAGACTCGCCGTGCCCACCAGCGCATGTCCAGACAACCTTACAGATCTGGTTCGACGATCCAGCGAAGGCCTAGAGACAGACCAAGCCCTGGCTGTAGAAGATTTGGTCACCCGATATACTGACCTGTTCGCTAAGGACGATACTGATCTAGGTCGAACGACGAAGGTAGAACATCACATGAAGACTGGAAGTGCACCACCCATCCGCATTCCCCCGGGGCGACCGCCGATTCACGCCCGTGAAATGATCGATGAGCAAGTTGAAGACATGTTACAGCGTGGAGTGGTCGAGCCATCCAGTGGACCGTGGTCAGCGCCGGTAGTTCTGGTGAAAAAGAAGGACGGGAAAATGTGCTTCTGCGTTGATTACCGTGCTTTGAACAAGATCACAGAGAAGGATGCTTACCCGTTGCCGAGGATCGACGACTCTCTGGGTTCTTTAGCAGGTGCAAGTTGGTGGAGTACCCTTGACTTAATGTCAGGGTACTGGCAAGTCGAAGTGTCCCCCGAAGATAGACGCAAGACAGCCTTTGCAACCAGGAAAGGTCTGTACCAGTTCCGAGTTATGCCGTTCGGGCTGTGCAATGCGCCCGGGACCTTTGAGCGGCTAATGGAAGCCATCCTAGCAGGACTCCATTATGATACGTGTCTCGTCTACCTTGACGATATCATCGTTTTTGGACGGACGTTTGACGAGAGGATTCAGCGTCTTGATGGGGCCTTCGAGAGGTTAAAACAACATGGTCTTAAGCTCAAGCCGTCCAAGTGCGTCATAGGGGCACGACAAGTCCTGTATCTAGGCCACGCGGTATCACAGAATGGGATTGGAACAGACCCACAGAAGATCCGTGCTGTGCGAGACTGGCCTTCACCCGTTTCGCAGACCGAGGTTCGGAGCTTCCTGGGTCTCTGCAGCTACTATCGACATTTCATCCGGGACTTTGCCACCATTGCAGCGCCGCTGCATAAGTTAACTGAAAAGAAGACAGTCTTCATATGGGACAACACAGCGCAGCAAGCCTTCGACACCCTGAAAGACAAGCTGACAACCGCGCCTGTGCTTGCTATGCCAGACTTTAAGATCCCTTTCATTTTGGACATGGACGCGAGTAACTATGGCATCGGGGCCGTTTTGTCACAGGTGATAGATGGAGAAGAGAAGGTCGTGGCATACGCCAGTCGTGTGTTGTCGAAGGCCGAACGAGCCTACTGTGTGACGAGAAGAGAACTACTTGCTGTTGTGCATTCCGTAAAATGCTTTCGACGCTACCTGTTTGGGCGGAAGTTTTTGCTTCGCATCGATCACGGTTCGCTGAGATGGCTCATGCGGTTCAAGGAACCGGAGGGACAGCTGGCCCGTTGGATTCAGGCCCTTGGCGTCTACCATTTCAACATCGAGCATCGTCCGGGTCGGAAACATGGTAACGCCGACGCACTGAGTCGTATCCCATGCAAACAGTGTGGTCGATCAAGCAGCGATGACGTTCAGGCAGCCGCCCGTGTGATTGAGATGGTGTCGCCAACCGAAGGGTTCGGCCGAGCCCAGGCCGAAGATCCCGACCTACAACCTGTTCTCGACTGGATCCGGCAAGGTAGCCGACCAAACCGAGAAGACGTCAGTCCGTACGGAATCGTCACGAAGAGCCTGTGGGGTGCCTTCGATATGTTGGAGATTTGCGATTCGCTGCTGGTTAGACGTTGGGTGGATGACCGTGGTAATGTCAAGCGACGACTGCTGGTCGTACCTCGTTCCTTGCGCCGTAAAGTATTAAGAGAGTGCCACGACGGTCCCACCGGTGGACATCTCGGAGTAAAGAAGACGTTAGCGAAGGTGAGGCAGGCCTATACCTGGCCTGGCCTGCATACGGACATACGCCAATGATGCCGAAGCTGCGATGTATGTAACAGAAGAAAGCAGGCTGGACGCAAACCGCGAGGACCACACAGTGGACAGATGGCTGGTTGTCCGGGAGAGAGGATAGCAGTTGACATCCTTGGGCCAATGCCCGAGACGGGCAGTGGAAACCAGTATATTGCGGTCATCGGAGACTATTTTACCCGT
This sequence comes from Hanleya hanleyi, assembly GCA_036873755.1. NCBI lineage: Eukaryota > Metazoa > Mollusca > Polyplacophora > Lepidopleurida > Hanleyidae > Hanleya > Hanleya hanleyi. Next base: position 115,382 of record JAVTVY010032549.1, read on the forward strand.
TGGGTCGAAGCCGTTGCCATGCCCAACCAAGAAGCTCCTACCGTTGCACAGGCTGTGGTGGAACACTATGTGACCAAGTTCGGTGTTCCAATGGCGATCCATTCGGACCAAGGCCGCCAGTTTGAGAGCCGAGTTTTCAAAGGGATGTGCCGAATTTTGGGGATGAGGAAGACAAGGACGACGCCATACCACCCCCAATCAAATGGCATGATTGAGCGGTTCAACCGAACATTAGCCCAAATGCTACATGCCAGTGTTGACCGTCATCCAAGCGACTGGGACTTGCATATACCGCTTGTAGTGATGTCCTATCGTGCTACAGCCCATGAAACGACAGGATTTTCGCCGAATATGATGGTGTTCGGGAGAGAAGTCTCTCTGCCATCTCACTTGATACTGGGAGCCCCTCCACGTCAGCAAGTGGAACCTACAGAGTGGGTAGGAGAACTACGGGACGAGATGGACGAGATTCATCGTAACGCCCGGGAAGTGACTGGGAAGAGCCTGCGGCCCCAGAAGAGGGTATATGATAGCAAGGCCTTTCCGCAAAAGTATAAACCTGGAGATCAGGTTTACCTGTACATTTCTGCTCGCAGACGGGGAGAGAATCGAAAACTACGAGACCGCTGGGCAGGACCATACGTGATAAAGGAAGCTGTCACGGACGTGACCTACCGCATTGCAGATGCGGACGGAGGTCTCCGGGTTGTTCACCATGACAAGCTGAAGCCTTTCTATGCTCGTGAGATGTCCACCAGTGAGTCAGAAGAAACGTCTGGCGACGATGGAGATGTAGAATCAGATGATGGCGTCGGACATGGGGCTATCTTTCCTTACCCCATGGAACCATCGACTGTCGTCAGAACGCCGACTGTTGACCGGCGACCTCGACTGACCCGGGGCGGGCGTGAGATACGGCGACCACGGAGATTTGCCGATTTCGAGGTTGATTTGCAGTCGGCATCACCATTGGATCTCGAGATGGAAGCTTTACCCCCGGCCGAGGCCGAGACAGAACCGCGGCGGACGACCCGAGGTCGAGTGATTAAACGCCCCACGCGTTATCGGGATTAATGTAATTCGGCAGTGTTTGGTCAGTGCCGTGAAGCAGGGACCTGATGTCTCCTCCTTCAGTGACGACCCAGCAGACCGCTGGGAGGCACGTCTGATGTAATTCTACCGTATTGAAGCCTTTGTTATGATACTGTGGACTATCTACACTTTCGGAGAAAGGACTGCGTGTTCATTCTACTCACCTGTGATTGGTAGCGGTGCCGAGCTCCACGACGAGGGCGTCGTGTTTCGAAGGCGTGGGTAGTGTGACGAAAATGCCCGTGACCTGGAGAATGTCATTTTCGTTCTACGCTGACATTCTAAATAGCATTGTGTATGGACCGATAATGGTGGATATTCGACTTACCTGTATTAACTGTGCGCTGAAACTTTCAGCGAGGGACGTGTAAATATCCCTGACACGCATCTTGCATCGAAACCGGGCGAGAGAAGTCTGCTGATCTGACACGAAATCCAACACCGCCTGAGTCTATACTTTCGCTTTATGGGGCTGCCATGTTTGGGCGCGCAATGGATTCTGGGAGCCAGAGCCTATACAAGACGGGGAGAATGGACGTTCGGCATTCTGTCTCAGACAATCGGCGGGTAAACATCGTACGGGAGAGCACAGAGACAGGATCGCCGCAAATGCGCCGAAAGTGCCGAAAGTGCCGAATTGACTGCCGAAACAGCGCCGAACCATCCGCCGAAGGGTTGGAAAGCCGAGAGCTAAGCCATAGCTTGGGGATAATAGATACTAACACGCACAGTATCTGATGACGAGACGAACCGCCAGACGAGGATAAGATACTAACACGCACAGTATCTGAAGACGAGATGTCCATCAACGGGAAATACAGAGCACCAAATATCCCACACTGCAGCCCATCACACAAATACCATTTTACATGATTACATATACTTGCCCACATACAAGATCGTCGGCCTTAGGGACGGAATAGATCTAATCACCCTCACCTACACTAGTTACCTACAGGCCTCGGCTAGAGGTGACGGATAACACAAGCTTATATCCACTGTATATATTTACACTACTGCAGGGCTCGAATTATGCTTTTCTGCAAGTCTTGAATACTATTACAAATCATTGATATTAATTGACATTACACTATAAGGTAATAATACGCCCCCGAGACCAGGGCATTATTACCACATATATATGCAGACAATCTGAGCCTATTAACTCGTCCTTGGGTCAACGCCGTGAGGGCCGAAGTCGGGTCGCCGAAGACGTGAAGTCTGCCGAGCCGAAGTCGGATCGCCGAAGACGTGAGGTCTGCCGAGCCGTAGACGGGTCGCCGAAGTCGGGCCGCCGAAGACGTGAAGTCTGCCGAGCCGAAAGGGGTCGCCGCCGAATTCGGGCCGCCGAATTCGGGTCGCCGAAGACGTGAGGTCTGCCGAGCCGAAGGGGCTGCCGCCGAAGACGCTGTGGTGTGCCGTACGGGCCGATACCGCCGAAGGGCTACTGCCAGGAGAGGCAGTGATACGGAGAGGATTCCAGAGACGATTAATAACGCTTAGATTAACTGGACCGTGTAACCTTAGACACGGTAGACGTTCCATACAGTCCGGGGCTACGCCTACGACCGGAGAGGAACCAGAGACGCCGTACCATACCACGACGAGAGCCAGTCTGGACGAGACTGGGCCGTGACGCGTCATATATAGGGTCTCATGTATATATTGTATATTATTCGTCTTTCTCTTAAGATAAAGATAACACTTAACGATAACTACCTCTAGAGTAGGGATCTTTATTACAGGTATTGTGCGCGTACAGAGCTGTGTACATTGCAGAATACAATATTATTACTTTATTATTGCCTTGGTTGTTTCTACAGGTCCCCCCATCCTACCTCCTCGATCCAGACAAGGTGACAGGTTGAATCGGACCTTCCTCGTTGGCCAATTCCAGTCATACGAGACTGCGTTCACATCAGCCTGACAGTTTGTCACAGGGGCCTGAGACCAGGCCGCCTCAAGTCTCGTGTACACCGCAAGGATAGACGTTTTCTGACCGCTCGAACGTCACACCAGTACTGCAGAAACTACTTCCACGTTTTATGCCTGATACACACGCCCAAGTTTTCCTCGATAATTGTACAGGGTTCAACGTTCAACTGGTTCTTGTGTATTGAGAAATTTTCAAATGACCAAACAATATCATGAACACCTATCATAACCAGAAATAATTGTTGATTTGTACATGTCGTCATAGAAAATACTGGATTTCAGTTATCTTTCATTGTGCAGACTGCATTTCTACAAACGGCAACTTCTCCGACTAAAAAAAAAACAAAAAAAAGTGGTAAATTTGGCGAGGTATCTAGAGAGACCGGAACGGAATCATAGGCTCGATTCACGCCCGTGTATCGGCTGGTGTGTGTACCGTTGATTGTGCGCAGCTTTGTGAAATTTCACGAAGGCAGTCTGTCATTTGCTATTGTTTTCCAAGATGGTTAAGGATAGCTATCCTGTTAGATGCAGTTTTTGCACCCCCATGACAATTTGTCTGCTGTATCAACAAATATATAAGATAACCATAATAAACTATATATTTTATGAAAGCGTTCATCGTAGAGATTCACTGCTACTGTGTAGAAAATATTCCAATCTAAAAAAATTCAAATAAAAACAATAGCGTCCATTTTTCAATTGAAATTTCATGAAACCTTTTTTCTTGTTTCAACTTTGATGGTATATCTTGATAGGAGACAACTCAAACTAGTAAACGTTATCTCATATTTTTAAAATTTTGCCTGGTGTTGTTTTTATACATGTAGCTATTATACTAAAATAAATTGAAAAAAACGTACTATTTTACGGTCATTTGTCTTAAAATAATTAAAAAACTAATCCGAACTTATACAAAGTGAGATACTGTTTACTAAATCGCCTTATAAGTAACAAGCATGCCAAATTTCAAAAACTTAGCATGGATACTTTTCGAGAAATAAACCTTTAAATCTCAGATTTTGTAAAAAAAAATGAAAGGCTATAAATCGGGCAAAATGTGTCCAGCTATGATGAATTAATCCTAATTTTTTGCTTGAATTCTATTGTCAAATACAATTTTTAATCTAATCGAACTCCTGTTTATTTTGGATAATTATTACAATAAGTTTATTCATCAAGGCCGTTTAAAATCCAACTTAAACTAAAAAAACTTGCTAAAACTTGTTTAGCTGAGAAATGTTCACACCTGTGCTGATCAATTCACGGCGGGTGTCTGAGCGAAGTGTCACTGCGTTGAGTACACCGCGGTAATAATTTCCACCGCGGTGGATATTATTACCACCGCGGTGGATATTGTTATCACCGCGGTGGATATTATTTTCACCGCGGTGGAAATTATTTTCACCGCGGTGTATATTATTGCCACCGCCGTGGAAATTATTACCACCGCGGTGGATATTATTACCACCGCGGTGAAAATTACTTCCACCGCGGTGTATTGAATATTATTTTCTGTGTTTTTTGCTATTTCTGATGCTTCACGCAATTTTCGAGATTTTCGCTAATTTCCAGTGTTTTCATGTGGTCGTTTGAATTGTTCTTGTCTCTTGAAAATGAATTTCCAGCGTTTTCGTATGGAAATGGTTGCAGTTTCTTGAAGATGATGACAAGAAAAGAGAGAAAATGCGAAAGTGAAATCTTGAAAATTAGAGAAAGGCAGAAAATTGGAAAGACCAGTGCATGGCCCTAACTAGCCACCGTACCTTTTAGACAGATTCTGAAAATAGGACAACGGAAACTCTAAATCCAACTTTTTTTCACTCATCTCACTTGTGCAGTACCTTCTCTCTGCATAGCTGCCGATATATAGTAAAACTTTCCATTACTTGTGCCGCTAACGGTGGGTATCGGAGGCGACTAAACTATCGGTTCTGCTTGTCTCACCCGCCATGTTTAAACTGAAAAAGCTATCCAACACCAACAACAAGTCGCACCACCCGTCATCTGCAAACCCGCCCTAATCATTCGTGACGTGAGTAGCTCTGTTTGTTTGCGTGATAGCTTTTTCAGTTTGAACATGGAGGGTAAGACAAAACCGACCGTTAGCGGCAGAAGTAATGGAATGTTTTACAATCTATCGACAGCTATGCAGAGAGGAAACTCTGCACAAATAAGATGAGTGAAAAAAGTTGGATTCAGAGTTTTCGTTGTCCTTTTTTCAAAATCGGTCTGAAAGGCGTTTCTGTCATTCTCTTTCCATAAATCGGTCTAAAAGGCGTGCTGTCCTTCTCTTCCCATATAGTGAATTGAAGAAAAATTTGAGTAATCAGGAAATGAAAGCACTTGAAAATCTTAAAAGTAATCCAGAAATAATAATTAAGGTGGCAGACAAAGGGTCTGCCGTTATCATTATGGATAAGAGTTTTTACCAGGCCAAAATAGAAGAGATGTTAAACGACAACCGGACGTACGAATCAATCGGAAGTAATGTTGATAATGTAACTAAGAGGAAGACTCACACACTCATACAAATGCCTGGGAATGGTCCAACAAAATCAGAAAAAGAATTTCTGACAAAATACGAATCGAAAACGAGTCAACTATACGGAATTCCGAAAATACACAAATCCACGGAAATTATAAATGCTATAAAGGAACAAAATTGTGAATATATAAACTTATCCAATCCCAGTGACTTGAAATTTAGACCAATTATTGTCGGTCCAGTTTGTCCAAACAGCCACTTACTAGATTCCCTTCTAAAATCGTATGTACAATTGGTACCATCCTATGTAATAGATGACATCGATTTTCTTCGTTTTTTGCCCGACAAAATTAGTGACACTTAAATTTTCTGTACTTTTGACGTTACTAATTTATATAGCAACATATCACACGGTCTTAGCATTGAAGCTGTTGAGTATTGGTTGAATAACTTCACTGGCCAGAACAATGCCCGATTTACTAAAGATTTCATTTTGAATGAAATAAGACTTATTCTTGAGAATAATACATTTGAATTTGGGGAAGGTAATTACCGGCAAACGTTGGGTACCGCAATGGGCACGAAGAGCCAGAAATCAAACCAGTTGACTTCGTCATGATTTTTTAACAATATTATATTTGCCGCACACAAAGGCAGTTTCCGTTAAGCAATTCAAATATTTGCTAATAATATTCTCTCTCCAATTGCATTGTACTTTAAAAATCTATGCACTTGAGTAGCCCGTATATCATAGCCGTAGGAATCGATGTGGTGCGGTGCGTCTAAACCTGGGGAATTTCCCCCGCCCCCTACGCTTTTGAGATCGTCAACTCGACTGACTGAACGCTGATTGCTACTAGTATAGTTTCCATGCAGTGAAGCATGGAAATTATGTAAATACTATTAGTATATCATTATTTCAAGCTTCAGATACAATATGTATGCTTGCCATCGCCAGTGTAATGATTGTGTACTTTGTTTATTCATCGATAATTTGTTTGTCAAATTATTTGCGTCTCAAGACGCGTTTATCTCCCTAGTATAATCCGTGGCGTGTCCTACTCCTCCTCCTCCGCTTTACTCACTGCACAGCGGGTCGCATAGGTGTGGCGCGGGATAGGGTGGGGCGAGAGACCTGGGGTTTTCGCTACCTGAGATTCCATGGGCCAGGCTTGCACCCTACAGTAGAATGGGTCGACTGCGCATGCGCGATGAGTAGTAGTATAGAAAAGGCACGCGATCTCCCTATCCCTATAGATGTGGCGCTGGATAGGGTGGGGCGAGACACCTGAGGGTTTCGCTACCTGAGATTCCATGGGCCAGGCTTGCACCCTACAATGGAATGGGTCGACTGCGCATGCGCGATGAGTAGTGCACGATGAGTAGTATAGAAAGGGCACGCGATCTCCCTATCCCTATAAACTAACCCATGGGGGTGAATGAACCCATCGGGGTGAATGAGCCATGGGGGTGAACGAGCCATGGGGTGAATGAGCACTCGTAATAATAATCCGTAGAATATCAATAGGTCTTTCCATCTGGAATGGAAAGACCTAATTACAGTGCTAGACATCACATTATCAAGTTCCTGTTGATTCTCAGCAAAATGCATTGAAGCCACAGGAACCTGTGCCCACCCAACCACCCATTTATCTAATACAAGTAGTAGTTCGCCCATTAATATAGGAGAGTGACGTAATGTGGGCCTTGCTTTGGAGTTGGCGTTTAAACGTGAATTCTGACTAATACCTGAGAGTTTAAGGATTTAGCACGCTTGGAGAGGCCCATCGGGCATGTCAACATACATGTACACAGATCCTTCTCTTTATGCAATATCTTTGCATTATCACATACGGTTTTTAAAAGACAATTCATAGCTTGTCATGGACACGACGGGCTCTCCAGAAGGAAATCATTCATATCCGTTGGCTGTCCGAGTGAACAGCGCCTCGGTCATGTTGCCTGATCAAACATTTGTACCGGCCGCAAACAATCAGACACGCAGACAACATGGACAAACAGATCAACTGCCGCATCAGATCATCTGTACGCATTAAGGAGATATTTTGAAAAATTCAGACTTGATTTGTCCAAGCTGTCGGAATACAAGTTCATGCAGGGAACACATGAAGTTTCTAGGAACCTAACATGATCACCATTTTGAATTTACCCATTATACTTTGCACCCATTATAATAGTGCAGATAGGCTTTAAATGTCTTTATTATTCATGGACAAACTACATGAAAACTTCATAAAGTTTCAGTTCATATTTTCTTTTTTTCCTGGAGTTTAGCCCCATCAGCCAACATCTACATAAAGGTTGCATGAACAGACAAGCAATTCACCAACACACAAAACATGTGTGCATACAGAATATTCTAGGGTTTATGACAGGGCGACTGTTCATCAGTCTCTCAGGTGTGTAAAATCTGCGAGAGCTGCTGATCACTCTCCTGAACTCCTGAAGGAGTGATCTCCCTCTCCACGATCACTCTCCTGAATTTTGTGATGCAGGAGTGATCTCCCTCTACACGATCACTCTCCTGAACTTTGTGATGCAGGAGTGATCTCCCTCTCCACGATCACTCTCCTGAATTTTGTGATGCAGGAGTGATCTCCCTCTTCACGATCCTCTGCTGAATTTTGTGATGCAGGAGTGATCTCCCTCTCCACGATCATTCTCCTGAATTTTGTGATGCAGGAGTGATCTCCCTCTTCACGATCACTCTCCTGAATTTTGTGATGCAGGAGTGATCTCCCCATCCACGATTACTCTCCAGAATTTTATGATGCAGGAGTGATCTCCCTCTCCACGATTACTCTCCTGAATTTGTGATGCAGGAGTGATCTCCCCTCCACGATTACTCTCCTGAATTTTGTGATGCAGGAGTGATCTCCCTCTCCACGATTACTCTCCTGAATGTGTGATGCAGGAGTGATCTCCCTATCCACGATTACTCTCCTGAATTGGTGATGCAGGAGTGATCGCCCCCTCCACGATTACTCTCCTGAATTTTGTGATGCAGGAGTGATCTCCCTCTCCACGATTACTCTCCAGAATTTTGTGATGCAGGAGTGATCTCCCTCTCCACGATTACTCTCCTGAATTTGTGATGCAGGAGTGATCTCCCCTCCACGATTACTCTCCTGAATTTTGTGATGCAGGAGTGATCTCCCTCTCCACGATCACTCTCCTGAATTTGTGATGCAGGAGTGATCTCCCCTTCCACGATTACTCTCCAGAATTTTGTGATGCAGGAGTGATCTCCCTCTCCACGATTACTCTCCTGAATTTTGTGATACAGGAGTGATCTCCCTCAACACGATCACTCTCCTGAATTTTGTGATGCAGGAGTGGTCTCCCTCTATACGATCACTCTCCTGAACTTTGTGATGCAGGAGTGATCTCCCTCTCCACGATTACTCTCCTGAATTTTGCGATGCAGGAGTGATTTCCCTCTCCACGATTACTCTCCAGAATTTTGTGATGCAGGAGTGATCTCCCTCTCCACGATTACTCTCCTGAATTTGTGATGCAGGAGTGATCTCCCTCTCCACGATTACTCTCCAGAATTTTGTGATGCAGGAGTGATCTCCCTCTCCACGATTAGTGATCTCCCCCTCCACGATTACTCTCCTGAATTTTGTGATGCAGGAGTGTTCTCCCTCTTCACGATCACTCTCCTGAATTTTGTGATGCAGGCGTGATCTCCTCCTCCATGATCACTCTTCTGAATTTAGTGATGCAGGAGTGATCCAGGCCTGCAGGTGGCTTACAATGAAAATATAGAAGAAAATTTCGGAGGAAATTTGCCAAAATATAGGAATTTTCTTAATAAAATATAGGAAAATATAGGAAATAAAGAGTGTATTGAGATTTGAGTGTTTTCTGAAATGTATTTCATCATGCTAATTTGACTCATTTCAGAGCATTGGTGAAAGTTTTCATGAGAAAAAAAGTCAAAATATAGGAAATATAGAAGGTTCGATGTAAAATATAGCAAAATATAGGAGGCACTTGCAGGCCTGGTGATCTCTCTCTCCGCTATCACTCTCCGTTGCACTGGCAGTTTTTAGAAAAGTGATCAAAAGCTCTCCTGAAGAGAGGTTCTTTTTAAAAGCGAGAGCTGTTATTCCCATTTTGGAAAAAAACCTGCCATGGATGCCCTGTCGATTGTGCCAAGACAAGTTCGTTGAATTCCGCACAAGACAGAATGGGTCATGTTACCAAAACGTTATTACCTTTGGTGTAGTCTCGGGGATCTTCTTGCTCGTAAGTATAAAAGTGGTCCTATAGTATCTGAAAGAATCCTCTAAAAGTGCTTCAAATCACGGGAAATGGACCCTAGATATCAAGTCCAGGGGACCTGTCTAGCGTGACGCGCCTTTGGCGAGTATTGCTATGATGGCATGTGGGGACATTCCGCCCCCACAACATATTCCTATGCCACTGCGCGTCAAGTGACAGCGCCATGTGGCATCAGACCGGAGTTGATCACTTCCAGGTGGGAGACTTCGAACTACATTTTTAAGAAATTTGAGAGCAGATGTTTGTGAATGTTATGAGCTGTGATATTTCAGCATTTCTGATATATCTGATATTTCAAATTGCAGATGAAGCTTCGCACTGTACTTCCTGGTGTTTATTTGGGCCTTTTGGGGAAAGCATGGTGAATGGACACTTGATCAATGAGGGGTGAAAATGCTCCCTGTTTACAAATTGGATGACTTTCGGTAACACCGGTCAGCTGTCAATGGCGGGAATTTGAAATTTCCATGGTCAACTTCTGTCAAGACTTTCACAGTTAAGGTGAATATTGTCATGTCAAGTAGATTATGCATCGAGAGTTTTCTGAATTTTTGGTGATTTTTTATGCTAATACATAACAAGTAACAAAATTATTAGTGGTATGATGCCATGTGTAGGTTAAAATACACTACTGATTTGTCCCAATGCGCCCCAGGTTAAACAGGTTCAGTTCACCCCTGGAAAACTGACCTTGTACTTTAGTCTGGAACTACATACTGATGTTGTTGATTACCGTTCCTCTCACTTCACGTGAAATGTACCAAACCACATTCCAATCAAAATCATTTTTGAGAACGCAAACTGTGCTCTTAGACGAGCATTTTCAGCCGTCTGCGCTGGTCACGTCGGTATCGTCGTTTGATTGTGTCCTGTATTAAGCTTATTAAATGTGGATGTAACCGAGATAAACCTCTTAATACAAGTCTTCAGTTCAGCCGCCTGTACATCAGGAGGAGGGAAACTCATCGAATAGGCAAGGCGAAACCAAAAAAGTTGCAGAATAATAAATAAGACCGCCATAGCGTAAGGAAATTCTTGTTAGATCCTTCCGCATATGCATACTTGACAGACCTCCTGACCCCCTGTTACAGGCTACTGTGCAAAGATTTCGCAATAATAAGAAATATAACATTACCACTCAAGATAAAATGTGTAGAACTCATCGGGTATGGGATATTCATGCCATGTCTCCTACATGAAATTCTTCATGTTTCAGTCTTAGTACAGTATTTAGAATATTCAGCGTAAAGATGCTGGGAAAGGATAATGGTGCGTAATCGTTTTGTTTCCAATATTGCTGAATATGATGTACAGACTATGCTATAGAGGTTATAAAACTCCGAACAGCGCATGTCAGCTGAACGACTATCGTCCAGACTACAAGCACTGCCTGCAATTGAAATTATCGTTAACACGCTCTCAGCGTACAGATTACTCCGCCCATACAAACCACCTTCTATCACTGAAATAACGTCATTATTCATTAACAAACTTTCTTCGAAAATCTGTTCATTAATAACCTACACTGGTTTTACTGCTAGTGAGTTTATGTTATTGATTTTTGTTTCTGTTTCGCATGAATATGGTCCATGCGTATGGAACTGCTATAGCGTGTGATGCAATGGATGAACTGTGCTAGTGCATTCGACTGCGGCCAGGGGTGTATTGGACCCCTGTTATGAGGATGGTTATGAAAATATACCGCAACGACGTATTTGCGAAACTCTGGTGGATGGATGACTTCTACATACTATAGGGATGCGTTTCTTCTGGGTAGTACGTTGATGAAAATGAAACAAGTCGTCTATATGTTTAACTACAATACTAAATTTACTGTACGGACAAGTAAAGATACAAACATATAACAATTCACAGTCGGTTGGATATGGAGACTAAACTAACTGGTCCTCAGTGTCGGTGCATCCGTGCACTGGAATGATTTCAATGTACAGTCCCACTATATTTATGCATGATGACACAATAGTAAGACTAAACAAACCTACAAGTCACAGTTGGAAATTTTAAGTATACACAGCTGGTTGAAACAGATTTTGACATATCATTATATAAATACACACAATCAACATCTAGCATATTACTGTCTATAATCCAGTTCAGACAGGAAAGCTGTTACGACACCAGAGACACCTGGAATCACAAGTATTCCCGTGTCAACTAGCCGAGTGTCTGACATCTTATAAACACATATACATGATACAATATACCAGGTAATTATCATATATATTAAAACTACTGGATATCAGACATCACAATAATACGCAGGTGGAAGCATAATGTGAAAACATTACATGATAACGTTGGCGATTCTCAACTGGCTGACTTGCCTCCACTTTTACAGATAAAGCTGTGATATTCTTATGGTGGCCATCTTGAAAAACACCGCCTAATGTACCAAGAATCCACCATCTAGCTTCAAAGTTCGGCGGAAAATAGGCTCGGGGTCCCAGAAAGGTAACACCACTATTGGTACAGATACAGGGGTAAAAGCGTTCGGTGTCCGGTTTTTCACGTATATTATCGTTCTATTATCGTTTGAAACGCGTTTCAATAGCGTTCTAAACGCGTTTTGTATTCATTTCGTTTGCTTCTCAAAGAACGCGTTTATACCTCGCAAACGCGTTTGATCATCGGTATGTTCATTTATCTTTCGTTTCGTTTCGCTTAAAACGCGTTTCACGAACGCGTTTATGAACGCGTTTGAAACGCGTTTTGAAACGTGTTTTGGAAACGCGTTTCGGAACGCGTTTTATTGTTGTTGTTGTTAAATAAGCATCACCGTCACACCACGGTTGCTTCGTCGGGCGAGAATACTATTTGGTCTGGTTTTTTTTATTTGTGCAATGGTTCGGCGACTGAGTGTTGATCAAAACCCGCATGGAGTCAAGGTCAGGCGAAATGCTTTTTCGGTTCGGTATCACACGCCTGACTAATCATTTCGCTTGGTACGGGAAGACAAATATTTCTTCGCTTGGTGAACGAAAAGATTTAAGCTTGCGTTTGAAACGCGTTTTGAAAACGCGTTTCGAAACGCGTTTTGGAAACGCGTTTCGTAACGCGTTTTATTGTTGTTGTTGTTGTTAAATAAGCATTACCGTCCACACCACGGTTGCTTCGTCGGGCGAGAATATTATTTGGTCTGTTTTTTTTATCTTTGTACAACGGTTCGGCGACTGAGTGTTGGTCAAAAGCTGCATGGAGTCACGGTCAGGCGAAACGCTTTTTCGACTCAGTATAACATGCCTGACTAATCATTTCGCTTGGTACGGGAAGACATATATTGTTTCGCTTGGTGAACGAAAAGATTTAATCTTAGCGCAATATATAAACGAAACGAATTACCGGACACAGAACGTGTTTACCCTTGTATATTAAAGGCTATGCCACATATATTTATAGCACAGGGATTATAATAGCGGCTGGGGAAAGCCCCGACACGTGGACTTCCTGGCCTGGTTTGCAAAATAAAAACACAAATTTGCACAAAGTCGAACGAAAAGAGAAACCCGTTCGAAACGCGTTTATAAAACGCATTCACAAACGCGTTTATAAACGCGTTTCGATCAGAGCAAACGCGTTTGACGAGGGAAACGCGTTTTGATAAAATAAAAATTAAGCGATATTGAAAGCGTTTCGTTTACTATAATCGTTTGGTAAGCGTTTGAAACGCGTTTACATTTCGTTCCGTTCGCGTTTCGTTAGGTCAAACTAAACGAAAATAACCGGACACCGAACGCTTTTACCCCTGTAATCAATGGTAGTTTGTGACCTATCTGCAGGCGAACACCATACACATGTAGACCTAACAGACCTGATAATTCCCATCCCGAGTTAGTTTTGGGTCAAACGCTTTATAAACCGGGTACTAAACGGACCTGGTGACTAAGCAAAATGACAGAAACCAGAAAATCACTCACAGGTATACGTGTGACTAGCAGTTTGATTTAACAAAATTATGCCAAAATTATTGCTGCACATAGACTGAAGCTTTCAGTTCTATTTCAGAAGTAGTATTGTTCTGATCTACAAATGGAAAACAATTTTAGCATGTAACCATGCAGTCTCCTATTGAAACATGCCTGGTCTTGTTCATTGTAAATGAATCCATCACATACAAGGAGCGTATATTGTACAATCTATCATTTATCAATGAGGAAGTGTTTGTCATATATGTCAATAAACTGGCCCTGACAGACTCATGCAATTTTAATGAGATAATTTATCGGGGTTTTTTTCTGCAATTGTCCTGAAACCTGATGAAGTGGGCCCAATACATCCATGCCAATAAAATCCCACTTCTATCCCTTGATGCAATGCAGGCCCCCATCATCCATGACAATTAAATGGCTGGTGGGGATCTTTATCTTTATCAACTTAATTGCCAGCGCCAGGTCCCTGGACTGGCACAGTCGGAAGAGCAAGCTTTAATTTGATGTACCATATCGGGTTACATATAAGACTTCGTGCCTTTCGGCACATGTACTTTGAATTGACAATGACAATTTAATTGGTTTCGTGTTACATAAGCGATGTTAGATTTCTGGATAAGGGTTCACGTGCCATGCAGATGAAGGAATAGCTGTACACAATTCATCACGTGATTGAGAGAGATATAATACGTCATCAGGGTTTGGGATCATTAGCTGATACAGTGGCACTATTTCCAGTGGATATGGTTTTAATCATTCTTGTGGCATCAGATTGTATAGCTCCTACTATCAGATATACCCCTCCGACTGCATTCGGGTTAAAAATGCAACATGGAGCTCTTGTGTGCATGGCCGAGATGGCAATCAGCATAGCATCGTCCGGTACTAAATGGAGCAGAGTGGGCTAATGTATCCTCTTGCAAAATAGCTGAACATGTAACTTTTTCATCCTTCCAGCTTTCGTCTGCAAAAAGATGTTGACCGAACCTGTGTCAATCAAAATCAATAAAGACTGAGTGTGCATGTGCACCATGTTTTTTGGCCCAATGCAGTCAGAAGGTGTTACACCACCAGTTTAGGAGGTTACAAACTCTTGACAATGAGAGAATGGTTTGAATAAATTAGAGCCTGGATAATAATATTGGCGTTACTGTTACCATAACAACTGTTATTATATAATACTGATCGAGACAAGTGATCATGTCGAACATCAGGTACATGTATGTGCCTCTGAGATATCGTTAAACAATGGGATGAGAATTTTCCGACAAAATAACTCCACCAGAGAGGAAATGGATGAAACAATGATGGAATCTGGTTGAAACAAAACTTGGAGAGGAACAATTAATCACTTTAGAAACATGTAGGGCACCACCGTGAAAAATCCAATAATAGTCTCGGCCAGTTATAGACATCTTGAGAAAACCTATTCGGAGAGACAGATTCTGCTGAGAAACTGATCTACTCGACTGGAAACCCACTTTACAGATTAACGGGGAAAATCGGTGTGAAAAAAACTCCTCCCACCAGAAACAATCAATTGAACTATTCCATGCCAATGAGTTCCTGATAAATTTTTTCCTTCGCTACAACAGAAATCCATTACGTAGCGCGTCTACTCGAAACAGCCCGTTAAATACATCTACCGTGCGAGTGGGCACATTTCATCTGTCGAAAGTGCTCCTCGATGGAGTCGTGCCTGAAACACCAATTTTCTAGCGGGCTAATTCAACTGGCAGGGAGAGGAGTTTGTTTTCCAATCACATTGATTACCCCTGGCCTCCAATACATTCTGTAAATCGTCACTCTACCCATTCCCTTCAAAAACATTCTATAAGGAGAGAAATGGCAGGATTTTATTTGTTCAGGGCCTTGTATGTTGACAGAGGACGTTGGCGGGAAGGGGGGGGGGGGTAGTTTATGAGCGAGAGCAAGATTCTGCCAACACCGACTCTGGTTATAGTTCTCGGAGCAGGCAGGGACCAACACGTACATCAATAACATATTTCCCTTGGAGCAATTTCAGTGAGAAACAAGGGGCAGAATTTCGAAGATAAAATCAACAATTTTGCTCTACAAATTACATTTTTGCCAGTGAAAACAACTCAATGTATTGATTTATGATGATACCAGTCCTGAATTTTGACTGATTACAATGTTTTCATTCCTAGTAAAATGTTCATGAGAAGGGTTGCGGTGTAGAAAAGGACAAACTGAGCTGGATTCAGTAATACAGTTACCGGCCAAGTAGAGAAAGCCTATTGATATCAAATCGCCATTACAGGCCGAGCCCACAATCAATAGAGACAGAGAAAGTCGCAATCCTGAAGGGAAGAGAGCTCCTTCATTTGTTAGCAGTCTCGGAAGGAAAGTGTTTGGGGGCAAAAATCCAATAAATCCTGACTCATGGTATGTTCGGCCGTGCTTGCGACCGTTCTGGGAGTCCAATGGCTCGTGGCATTTCTCAGAGATCAATACTAAATCAGGCCGCAATTCCCTCCTCCGCCTCCCAACAATTTGCCTCCTCCCCCCCAACCATACACAATGCCTTGATCTGTTCACAATAGGTATCTCATCAGCTGCTAGTTTATGTGTAAATTTTCTATGAGATTTTCAAAGACAATAGCTGAGCTGATTAAATCTGCTAAACTTGACCTTCACCATTACCAGTAGTGGTCTAATTTCAGGATGTCATACTTGAAAGAGAGAGAGAGAGAATTAAGGTTTAATGTCGTGTTCAGCAATATTTCAGCTATATAGTCATGATCAAACAAAATTCTAAGTATTTAAGTTAATAACTTAGTAATATCCATTAAAACATGCACACATTAAAACTTGTGCAACAAACTGATTTCTCTCAAATAACCTGAGACACAGTCCTTCTTCACCCGACCAAAAAGATCTTGTGAAGTAGTTGATCAATAAAAAGAATCTCTTAGAATCATCTCTGTAGTCTGCTTCCCACTCGCAAATAAATGAAACAATTAAACATGTTGGAACAGAATACGGTAATCCCTCTAATAATTCAATCACAGGAAGTGAAGATTTGCACTATAAAGTCAGGGGATGTTCAAATTTATTAGAACAAAAAGTTGACAAAATGGTTCAAAATCATAAAGATAATCCATTATTTCTTCGCAGGGTGATCACATTTATTGGAACGACTGATTGAATTTTGTCTCCAAAATTTGGGGTGATTGAATTTTGATAGGGGGATTGAATTATTTGAGAGATTACAGTATTACAGAAAGCATGGCTTTCATCAGCGTTTCAACAAGTTCATGTAGATCATTCCTTAGAGGTCTTACGATAATAATAAGTTAAACCCAGCATGTTGCTGATCAAATCCTTACTGTCCTGCCCCTGTGGAGAATTAAAACTGTGCAAATCATAGAAAAGATACCAGGAATCGTAGTAGAAAATCTGAAGTCTAACCAGGGTCAAATTGTACTGACATTTCTCTAGTACTTCTCCCAATTAAATGTATGACTTTTTTAAGGAGGAGGAAGAACGGCTGGTGTAACTGATACGTAACTGGAGAGATGAGATGGAGAGAAAGGAAGCAAGGCCAGAGGTCAGTCCGCTCAGAATTAAGAGAGATGTCAGCGGAATTAATAAATCTGGAGTACATTTCAACAGGGCACAGACAGAAAGAGATGGAGGTAATTGCTGTAATAATTAGGTTGTGTCACGAGCCATCTCAAGTTTCAAGTGAGCGTATGAACTTATGAACTACAGCGGATGATCTATGGATGTATTGTCATCAACTCGATCAAGTCTTCAACTTCCTCACCTACATTATTTATATGTGGCGTCGAAGATGTGAATCACCTGTCCCTTTCAGTCTTTGGACAACAAAATGCTAAATTATGTAAAACGAACCTACAGAATTGCAACATGTCCAGTACCCTGTCTCACACTCTTTCATCAACTGTTACTGCATGACCAATTCATAACATCGCTTAAAATTCAACCCGAAATATGACCTGGACATACTGAAGGGCCAACAAGTTCTAAACCGGCCATGATGTAGGGGATCAGGTCGCAAATTTCACCCCTCCAGTGAAAAAGAGGCTGGGCTGCATGATGTCACACTGTGTAATTTAACCAGAATGTTGCCTCAGTTATTGCCTGGATAAAATGCACATTGCTCCAGGTTGGTTTAAGTTCAAGTCAGTCAACCTTGACCTGGTGACCCAGAAAAATATCGGTCAATCTGAAGGATTATTTCAACAGGCTTATTTAACATGACCACATGCATGTATGTGATCTAAGTTTGGAGCTTCTAGACATTGTCACTGTTTGAGATATGGTGGTAATGAGAAAAGGGACAGATGGACATACGTTCATGATGACAATACTCCAAAGTCAATTTCAGTAGTATGTGTGTCTGGCAAAAGTTTAGTGAGCCTAGACCTCATCATTCTTGAAATATGAATGTAAGAAGCAATTTGTGACAAGTTGACATAATTTGACCTGGTGACCCATAAAAACTGGGTCAATCTCACTGATTTTCAATAGAATGATACAAGATTGACATTTTGGGGGCCACTATCCTGATTTAAGTGTTATTGTCAATGTTTAAGCACTGTTATTGTCGTTTCAAACATCATAGGGAATGTGGTATATCTGACAGTATGACAAAAGTTAATGTCTCTGGTGTAGATCTGACAGTCAATTATGGTGAGTTGTTGAAATGTATCAATTTCATTTTTGTCTGAAAGGTATCGGTGCATGTGAGCTAATGCAGTCTGTGGGAGAACTTCAGACAAGGAATTTTTTTTACAGTACTGGTATCAGAAAAAAAAATCTCACCGAAAGCTCCCGGAGCAGAATCCACTCTGTGAACTGGTGGCTTGGAGAGATTCCTCCCTGAATCTCTCTCTCCTCTACCGTCCTTCTGTCGCTCTCTCTCGCCATCTTTGTCTGGTTTATTCTGTAAGAATACAAGATCATACAAACTATCAGCCTAATTCAGTGTGCATTCAACTTCATGTATATTTGCACATGTATGAATAACCAATCCTCTGGCTTCATCTACATACCTGTGTATTTATTAAAGCAGGTATAAAAGTTGTATGGTTGAGTTGGAAGACAACCTACATGCACTTCTCTTAGTTGTAACTTCATAAGAGTTACAGAACTGTCAAGAACCCTCACCCACCATCCTGTCCCAAACACTCCCCACACCTTTCATCTGAATCCAGTATTGTTAAACCTTTAGAAAACATGTGCAGTTCAGAGAATACTACCAAACTCACACCGATACTAAATAAAGCTTAATACAGTACATGCATCACAGAATTCAGTGACAATTTTAATCTAAGAAGATTTCTATTAAAGAATCTGACAGATTCTCGGTCATGTTCCTAGCTTCAATGAATCATTTAATATCTCTGAAATATGGAGCTGTATTGGGCAAAGATTTAAATGTGCTAAACAAGTCTCTGGAGTAAGTGGTAGTCAAGAATGGGGTAAGTAGGCAGTGTATCATTTTCATGTACATGTATCTCTGTAGCCAGCGTTCCATTCTTCACTGGTTTTCGTAGATACAGCTTCAATAACCATGACAGTGTAGGAAATATGATTCTTTTTTCATTATTATGTGTGTGTAATATGACTCTCATTAGCTGTACGGTACATATATCAATGTTATTATGTGTATATGGCCTTGAACACAAGTTATATAATACAAGAAGTAGTTCACACACTGATTTACTCGCGAGTCACTTTTCTCTTCCATGCCAGTAGACAAGACTCCCTTTGAGACTGTTGTTCCAGAATGGGCTCTTCAGTGTGAATGTTAATTGTCTCTAATCATGCTAATCAATGCAATCATTGGGTTGAGTTGACAATTCAATAGACTGGGCCACTGGTGAATGACACTTTCCTTTTCGGACAGTTTTCAAGAGCTGACTGAAAGTTGATGAAGCAGACTTTGAAGAAGGATTTCAAACTAACTAAGCTTATAACATATGTCTACAATACAAGATTAGCGAGTGTGGGATAGTTAATGATGGAACTATGGAATCGATTGTGCACTGTCGGAGCTAAACCCAGCACTGTGGCCACCTAATGAATAAACCCACTGCGGCCAATTACTGAATTATAGCCATCTTCCAAGACGTGAAATTACAGGGAATTTTAATTGATATTTGATTCGGCCTCTGTGAGATTTGTCTCCTGTTTGTTCTGGTTGCAAGGATCTGGAAGCAGCTGCACCCATAATACCTCAGCAGCCGGCCTATTGTATTCTGGGATAGCAGCCTCTGGATCATCTCTCCAAACTGTCATGTCCGTCGTTAAGTGGCCATCTTAGCCTGGCTTCATTATTATATCACGTTTCCAAAGTAGTTCCACATTGGCGTTCACCAAGAAATATGTTATTAACTGCTTCCACTCATTTTTTTTTTTCCATCCGCGACCCCGGCGTTTCGTGTCAAGCAGTCAAATAATGGTTTGAGGGGAGAACTATCAGGGAATCACTCCAACTGGCAGATAGTCATGCATGCCTCCAAGAATTAAATATGAATGACGCATGGATAACTGGTTCTAAGGGTATGCCAATAATGCTGACTGTACGAATGTCTCCCCCTTAGTATTGGAGAGATGATGATGTCGGACTCTTTATCCCTTCTTAGTGGTGTTTACTTATCGAGGGAGAACTGGAATGGATCTATTCAGCAACCACGGATATTGCTCATCTCCTGGTAGTCAAGTATTTGGATATTGCTGTCTGGTCAGGAAGCAAGGAGAACTCAGGGGTCTGGTCAGGTCTGCTCTTTCAGACTGATATCAACAATCACCACGTTATGATGCGGTCATGAAAAGAAGGGTTAGGCAAACCTCAGATTTTCTCCTATTTCTCTGCGTAAATGTTATCAGTGGGACTCGCAACAACTCTGGATAATATTTCATAATTATTGCATCATCATTATTATCATCATTATTGTGATAATCAGCCATGTGCCATTGTAGCTTTCTCATCCAAACCAAGTACAGCTTGACTTCTACTAAATTTATTTCAATCCAGTAATACATCTACTTTATGCATTCATGGTTCATAGTATAATAATGTGTTTTTTCTTTTCTCTTCTACCTCTAAACGAATTTTCACATTCCTCATACAATGTCTGTCAGCTGATGGAAGTTCATCAGTGGATCAGTGGTTAAAGTCATAGACACTGGCTCGAAGACGATGCTGCCAGTCGGGTTTGGATCCCCAGCTGGTCAGCAGAAAATATTCTCCCCGCTCACACAAGCAGGGCTGATACGATGTTCAGGGTAATATGGACTGGTGATGATAACACAGCGCTGTGCTGGGACTCATCATCAGTGGCATAGGGGATGCAGAACAGTACCTGATGTCATCCGTGGCACTATACCATGCATAGAAAACTCACTCTCGACAGTACATCGCACGCACCTGTTCAGAGAAACAGATGGGTCTACACTGTAGGTATGGCCAGGTGGTGTCACTGCGCTGTATATAAGTTAAAAGTTGCACTTGAACAGCACAGACCTCAACTACTACAGACCCCGTGTCGACAACCCAATTAAGTGGCGGGGTTACTGAAAGCTCCTAAATATCTCTTTAAGTGGGTGATCCTAGATAAGAGAAGGGACGTCCAGACAAAAAAAAAAAAAAAAAAAATGGCAGACCTAGCTGTGTTTGATAATTATTCATGGGGGACAAACAAAGTATTCAAGACAATCGTGACATGTCACATCTGTGCCATAACTGTAGAACTTTCACTTTCACTGGTTAACATGGTCAAGAGTTGGTTGTCATATTTTTAGGGCCTCAAAAGATGGACTGTGTAACCTTTACGAAATAAAGATACGTCTAAAAGTTCAGTTTGCTGATTTTTGTAATAGGTATGGTTACATAGGAAAGCAAGCAAGATCATGTGTACCCTATTTCTTCTAATTTTACGAACAGCATTTTTAGACTTAGAAGCAGGAAAAAAAAACCCATCTGTATGTCAACTGAGGCTAAATACAGTGGCATGGCTGTGTTATTCATCCCAAGAACTGAACAGACAGCTAGTGAAATTTGCAGAATGTTAGCAGAATTTCTCTCTGCAGATGCCTGAAATTAACTTTTGCCGTCTGAATAATTAGAAGAAATATGTTAGTCATTATAAACTAAATAGACTGATAATCAAGCGGCATTTTAGCCTCAAGATCCATTCAAAATATTATTTTATTTAGAAACAAAAATTATTCACAATTGTAGACCGTTGGAGCAGCTAAAATTGCAGGGTCTGGACCAGATCGAGTCTGACTGAAATTAGAGTTATAACCATGTGTGTACAGTGTTGTCAATGTTTGAATTAGATCTCACCGTGTGCCACCCAGTAAAGAAAGAGCTTCCAAGTCCCAACTAATACAGAATTACAGGGCAATGTAATACTGGAATTATTGCCTTCAGATGTTACAGTGCTTTGTGTGGAGAAAAGATGTACGCCAATCCATGGCAGAGATTGGGATCTTGGAAACTGACGGGATAAATCATCCGTCCGTCCAACCGTCCCGGCATTACCTTATCAGTCCAGCAGGATTATATATTCGTAATATTGAGGTGGCATGGCAACCAGATCAAAATTCTCTGATAAATTCCCATCAAATTTGGAGTCCACTTCAGCAGACACGGCGTGAAAAGGAAATCTGAAAGGCATTACGGACGCAAGGTCTTTACAAATATGCGTGCCGACCCCTGAGGAGGAGCGAGCACGGACCATAATGGTCAGTTATTGATCAAATAGTAGATTACAATAACACTTCAGATGATGGTCGGTCAGATCTATGGGCCACTGTTAGTATTCCCTGACTGTCCGAGCTATATGTAGCTGTCATTATAAGCGGAGAGGCTGGGGTTGGAGTTGGAGTGGCCTCCAAGAAGAGTTCCAGTAATTACGACGCCAAATCTGATTACTGGCGTAAGAAACCTTCAAAAAGTCTTTGTTAAGCTTGAATTATTCTCCCGTTTTTGCCAAGCTGGATACAGGAACTAATTCAATTATATACCTAACAGAATCATTTGAAGGCAATTACCGTTCTGCCAACGGAACAAATTGCGTATTATTTCTCTAAGAGTGTCTATAATCAGCATCTACATGGTAAATTATTCCGGTCTCCGAGACTGTACTCTAGAAGTGTAGATAACACAAACTTAGTGAAAACATAAATATGATGATCAGATGTTGTACATGTAAACCCAGTCAGACAAATATTCATCTCTGAAAGCTTTCTAACCCCAAAACATACATCTTCTGGTAAGAATTTATAGGCCTCGGGTTTAAGTAATTACACATTCTGAAGATGGTTTTTTTTTGCTATCAAGGTTAAATTTCCTCATGTGGCAGATCATACCATCAGATAAATGAAAATTAAAGAAATATACACTCGTAGGCACCCCCCAAGTGGCACAGACAACCAATGATCTAATATCAGAAATAGAAGAACTTTATCAAATAATCTATAGTCCACGATTTAATCTTTCCCATGTGGTCAAGTTTGTACGATCGATCGTCTACATGTATATATCGCTTTCCCATTAAAATACATGTACATAAGTCTATTTATCAAAAGAGAGGTCATTCATGAAAGCAAGTTTTCAATGAGAGGGGTAATATTTATCAAGACAAGTCATGCAGAGACTGGCAACATTCAGCTATCCATTAAAGCAGAACAATGGAAGGCAGCGAGGCTACATGTATCAACTGGCATTAATGACAACAACACAGGAAGGAAGCAATCAGAGATTGCTCAATTGTATGCCCCCCCTTCCGCTTTAATCCGACACTGCCCCGCCATTGTTCTGTTGTTTATTGGTTGGTGGAGGCCTAATTTGGATAATTATAAAAATTCTGTTTCTGTCACTTTTTTTGCCATGCCTCACATAATACATATTCCAAGTATCAGCCAACAAGTGATAATACGATGTTTCGATGCAAGATGGTCGCCAGGGCTTTCGCCAAATCCGAAAATGTGACCTGGTTATGAGACCTACATTCCTTGGGAGTATATTGTGGTGAAATTATGAAGCGATCAGTGAACTTTGAATTTTGCACCCAATTCACTCTTTTTGGGGCAACTTCATACTTTAATTTCAGGACCTATGTTGTCTGCTTTGGAATGTAGGATAACATATAATATAGCCATTTTTCTGGTCCAAATTGGTTATGGACTGAGATCCAGCCTGGACAAATGAATATATCCCATTCACTTTAGTTTTGATAAACAAAGGGCCATAACTCTTGAAAATATAACCGAAAGCAGAGAAACTTCACGCTGCACACCAATGGGTCACTGACCACATATCATGCAAATTTCATACTTGTCCATACAATATTAACCGAGATCCAGCCCTACAAGTCTCAAAGATTTGAAGAAAAAAGGGCCATAACTGTTGAAAATATACGCGAAATGTGGAGAAACTTCACGCTGCACAACTACAGGGCACTGACCACATATCCTGCAAATTTCATAATTGTCCATACAATATTAACCGAGATCCAGCCCGGACAAGTCCCAATTCACACAAATTTGAACAAAAAAGGGCCATAACTCTTGAAAATATATGCGAAACGCGGAGAAACTTCACGCTGCACAACTACAGGGCACTGACAACATATCCTGCAAATTTCATAATTGTCCATACAATATTAACCGAGATCCAGCCCGGACAAGTCCCAATTCACACAAATTTAAAGAAAAAAGGGCCATAACTCTTGAAAATATATGTGAAACGCGGAGAAACTTCACGCTGCACAACTACAGGGCACTGACAACATATCCTGCAAATTTCATAATTGTCCATACAATATTAACCGAGATCCAGCCCGGACAAGTCCCAATTCACGAAGAATTCAGGAACAAAGGGCCATAACTCTTGAAAATATAAGCGAAACGTGAAGAAACTTTACGCTGCACAACTGTGGGGCACTGACCACATATCATGCAAATTTCATACTTGTCTATACAATATTAACCAAGATCCAGCCCGGACAAGTCCCATTCACAGAGATTTCAGAAAAAGGGCCATAACTCTTGAAAATTATACCGGAACTCGGAAAAAACTAAACGCTGCACATCTACGAGGCACTAGCCACATTCCATGCAAGTTTCAATCCTGTCCATCAAATATTAACCGAGATATTGCTCGGACAAGAAATTCGGACGGACAGACGGACAGACGGACAGACAGACAGACGGACAGACGGACAGACGGACGGACGGACAAAGCGATCGCTATATGCCCCCCCTCTAGTTAGAGGGGGGGCATAATAATAGTAGCCAAGCCCAAGCTAAGGCAATCTGTTTGATTGTTCCAGTGCCTCAGAAACTAAATTTTTAATCCTAATATTGAAGCACTTCTATTTATAATTTGTATTTCATTTTTTCACCAAATGTTAGAGGAAATAGTGAATATTTGAATGAAGAAAAAAAAAAAAATGGCCAGTTTTGACCCTCTAAGGGGACAGCTATCCTTAAGTAGGTATATGTGCTCAGAGATTGGCAACATTCAAGTAAGCGAGTGAATATGATTTAACGCCGCTTTCAATCATAGCATGACATTTGGTTCCTATTCCCTTTTATACCCGGAAACCACATGGGTAGGGTCCTATTTCTTTTCACAACCGGGAACCCCCTGGGTGCCCGAGTCAGTCGCCTCTTACGACAAGCTCTCTAGCTGAGACCTATAGTAAATGTACAGAACTGAGATTGAATACTTCCAAAATACGATCATTCTGTGACCTAATATTTTAGTGGCATGGTCACGGTTAGTATGTATTCAGGTTAACTTGACTAATTCAGCCAGTATATCGGACAAATCTGCTCGAGCCTTCGAGATATCAATGGTGTAACCCAATACATTACTCAACACTGGCAGACATAATTTAGACAGGAATACCATCGAGTATTCAGACCAGGCCACCATCTGGTATTAGACAGACTTCCATGATCTAGTATTTAGACTAACTACCATCTAGAATTTAGACGTGACTACCATATAGTATTTAGACTGGACTACCAACTAGAACTTAGACGTGACTACCAGTCTAGAATTTAGACGTGACTACCATCTAGTATTTAGACTTGACTACCATTAATTGATAATTGATTAATCGATAGAGGATCTGATCATTGTGCAAGACAATTATCAAGCATTCATTAAGTTCTAGTTTGATCATTGTACATTTACAGGTAGATTCCAGACAGTATTACTGTGACTACTTCTGGAAGTTTGATTTGTTAATCTGATGACAATATAACAGATTGGTCAGGCCGTCCTTAAAATTATCTGGGTTTCCGGTAACCCGACCGACCCATCAAAAACTGAAAATCGAGGGTCGGCGGTTTTATTATTATTTTTTTTTCACGAGAAGAGAAATAAAATCCAAACCTGGTCTGTATTTGCAAGCTAATTCAATTCGGCTATCTTCTACAAATGATTGTTCTCGCTGCTCTAAAATACATTTTTTTTTCACAATAAAATGTTCGCCGGTCGTTAACAGAACTGAATTCAGCGATACCGGAAGCACATGGCAAATCTCGGGGCTTTAGTTATTGCCCGTGACAAAAAGCTGTAGTTGTCTCCCTTGCCGTTCCGGGAACTAAAATGGCGCGGTCGCCATTTTCTGTTTCCGTGATACAAAGTGGAAATGTTTTAAAAAACAATCATATAACCCTCGTGTCGACACTTCTCGAGGTCTTACAGTCAATCGTGCAGGATGTCGAGGCAAAGAACTGTACGGAATCACCCCCATACCCCAATTGCAATCTTTCTATATAAGCCCATGGGCCTAGTTGGTATTTGAATTTCACTTTCCAAGGCCGCCTAAATGGAATAAATTCAATTATCCAGACTCCTGGCCTTTGTGGTATTGTTTTTCCTTTGTCATGTTAATGGACAAAACTTTCCAACATATACCCATATTGAGATTTGTAGTGTCGTAGGTGATTGAACTCCACTTTCAAATGTGTCTATCAGAAAAAAAATAAAAAAAGAAAAAAAATTTGCCTACCTACCTACCTACCCATCTTTTGCAATGGTCCGTTACCTAAAACAGGCATATTTTTAAGGATGGCCCCAGCGTAATCTATATGACCACATTGGCATGTCATTGGTTGGCACGAGATCGTGGCAGTTCTGGTCGGGCAATTCCTCACATCGATTTTATTACTACAGGATATCATCCATAAACCAGCAGTAGATAGGAAATGAACAAGTTTGGGGTGGAATGTCTGGTCATCCATAACATGATAGGTTTAATTAGGGTCCATCCGCTGATACAGATACATTACTTAACTTATTTGATCGTTCGGACTGGACACTACTATATAGATAGCCTGCAACGATGATGATTAACCTGCAGTATTCATGTATTGGTATACATGTACTCAGTGTAGGATCATAGAGCAAATGTGAGCATACTGGTACACACTGCTGATTGCAGGCAATCACATATGTGGCAATCTAGGTAAACCAAGATGGTCAATCAGGGAAATACCATCGAGACATAATGCTGTAAAAAATTCACGCAAAATTTTCACTGATATGCTACGAGAAAACATAATAAGCCAGTCACGACAATTCCGGCCTTTTAACTTTGATGATGATTCATGGCATTTATTTTCTGTCACCCAACAAAGCTAGACTTCTCGGTGGGAGTAAACCCTTTGATGTTTACACACTCTGTCTGGAAATGATGCCATATATGGATAGTGTTTCCTGATGTTTACTATATTGGTCCACATGCTACTGTGTGTAATTACCGTGGGCATGATTTTGAAATTGTTTCATCAAGCTAGCCATCTGATTGGCTAACAAATTTGCATGGGATTCATATAGCACTGAAGTCAAATATAGTATTCCATGATATTATATCTGAGTTTACTGAGATTGGTATATGAGGGAGGTTTTGGTCAAGAAATCCCTCTCCTTTATCACATTTCCTTCCTCAAATATTATTTTTCTAATATTATACATGTAAAATCTCAAACAGAATATAACTGGGGTACAATGATTGGTGGTCTACTGAAACATTCAGAATGGTTGATAAATTTTAGCAATCTGCTTCAATAAACTGTCTATTGAATGTCATATACATTGTCATGTTTTCAAACTAACAATTACATGATCCCCATACATATATACATATATACATATATTTTGGTTATAATTAACTTTGCCCAATTCCATGGGGTTCACAGCCTTTCGAGACAATTTGGTTCCCATTGGTGTTGGATACCTTTGTTGGAGTTTCTATATTCTAATAAATGTAGGCTACCCATACTAAATGAGCTACTCACACTAACTCAGTTTGAAGTTCTGACAAATACTGCCGACCTGTGAAATATAAACATTTCTCCCAATGAAATTTCCAATGGTGAGTGACCTCAAATGTTACTGGGAATATAACCCCCCAACAAAAATGTCAGAAATTAATGTTGTTATGCTGTGAGGATTTGTCATCAGAAAGATTGCCACTTTTAAATGGTTAACCAATCACCCTTCATGTACTTGCATACAGGTGCCTCGGAGCACGTTTGAAAGTGGGGGGGGCTGAACTCTATATCGGCCATGTTAAATGCTGGACTGGTGCTATCTAAGATAGGACTTATAACATTGCAGTCTCAAAAAGTGGGGGGGCTGTAGCCCCCCCTGCCCCCCCGGTTCCGCGGCCCCTGGCATAGATGCCAGTCTATGGGTTAGCTCATCAGTCTACATGCATAGATGCCAGTCTATGGGTTAGCCCATCAGTCTACATGTATTGATGCCACTTAAAGGGTTAATCCGTCAGTCTACATGAATAGATGCCACTTCAAGGGTTAACCCATCAGTCTACATGAATAGATGCCACTTCAATGGGTTAGCCCATCAGTCTACATGTATTGATGCCACTTAAAGGGTTAATCTGTCAGTCTACATGAATAGATGCCACTTCAAGGGTTAACCCATCAGTCTACATGTATAGATGCCACTTAAAGGGTTAGCCCATCAGTCTACATACATGTATAGATGCCACTTAAAGGGTTAGCCCATCAGTCTACATGTATAGATGCCACGTAAAGGGTTAGCCCATCAGTCTACATGTATAGATGCCACTTAAAGGGTTAGCCCATCAGTCTACATGTATAGATGCCACTTAAAGGGTTAGCCCATCAGTCTACATGTATTGATGCCACTTAAAGGGTTAATCCGTCAGTCTACATGAATAGATGCCACTTCAAGGGTTAACCCATCAGTCTACATGAATAGATACCAGTCAATGAGTTAGCTCATCAGTCTACATGTATAGATGCCACTTAAAGGGTTAATCTGTCAGTCTACATGTATAGATACCACTTAAAGGGTTGATCTGTCAGTCTACATGTATAGATGCCACTTAAAGGGTTGATCTGTCAGTCTACATGTATAGATGCCAGTCAAAGGGTTAGCCCATCAATCTACATGTATTGATGCCACTTAAAGGGTTAATCCGTCAGTCTACATGAATAGATGCCACTTCAAGGGTTAACCCATCAGTCTACATGTATAGATGCCACTTAAAGGGTTAGCCCATCAGTCTACATGTATAGATGCCACTTAAAGGGTTAGCCCATCAATCTACATGTATAGATGCCACTTAAAGGGTTAACCCATCAGTCTACATGTATAGATGCCAGTCAGTGGGTTAGTCAATGGGTTAGCCCATCAGTCTACATCTATTGATGCCACTTAAAGGGTTAATCCGTCAGTCTACATGAATAGATGCCACTTCAAGGGTTAACCCTTCACTCTACATGTATAGATGCCACTTAAAGGGTTAACCCGTCAGTCTACATGTATAGATGCCAGTCAATGAGTTAGCCCATCAGTCTACATGTATTGATGCCACTTAAAGGGTTAACCCATCAGTCTACATGTATAGATGCCACTTAAAGGGTTAACCCATCAGTCTACATGTATAGATGCCAGTCAATGAGTTAGCCCATCAGTCTACATGTATTGATAACACTTAAAGGGTTAACCCATCAATCTACATGTATAGATACCAGTCAATGAGTTAGCTCATCAGTCTACATGTATAGATGCCACTTAAAGGGTTAATCTGTCAGTCTACATGTATAGATGCCACTTAAAGGGTTGATCTGTCAGTCTACATGTATAGATGCCACTTTGATCTGTCAGTCTACATGTATAGATGCCAGTCAAAGGGTTAGCCCATCAGTCTACATGTATTGATGCCACTTAAAGGGTTAATCCGTCAGTCTTATGAATAGATGCCACTTCAAGGGTTAACCCATCAGTCTACATGTATAGATGCCACTTAAAGGGTTAGCCCATCAGTCTACATGTATAGATGCCACTTAAAAGGGTTAGCCCATCAATCTACATGTATAGATGCCACTTAAAGGGTTAACCCATCAGTCTACATGTATAGATGCCAGTCAATGGGTTAGCCCATCAGTCTACATCTATTGATGCCACTTAAAGGGTTAATCCATCAGTCTACATGAATAGATGCCACTTCAAGGGTTAACCCTTCAGTCTACATGTATAGATGCCACTTCAAGTGTTAACCCATCACCATACATGTATAGATGCCACTTAAAGGGTTAACCGATCAGTCTACATGTATAGATGCCACTTAAAGGGTTAACCCATCAGTCTACATGTATAGATGCCACTTAAAGGGTTGACCCATCAGTCTACATGTATAGATGCCACTTAAAGGGTTAACCCATCAGTCTACATGTATAGATGCCAGTCAATGAGTTAGCCCATCAGTCTACATGTATTGATGCCACTTAAAGGGTTAACCCATCAGTCTACATGTATAGATGCCACTTAAAGGGTTAACCCATCAGTCTACATATATAGATGCCAGTCAATGAGTTAGCCCATCAGTCTACATGTATTGATGCCACTTAGAGGGTTAACCAATCAGTCTACATGTATAGATGCCACTTAAAGGGTTAACCCATCAGTCTACATGTATAGATGCCAGTCAATGAGTTAGCCCATCAGTCTACATGTATTGATGCCACTTAAAGGGTTAACCCATCAGTCTACATGTATAGATGCCTCTTAAAGGGTTAACCCATCAGTCTACATGTATAGATGCCAGTCAATGAGTTAGCCCATCAGTCTATTTGTATAGATGCCACTTAAAGGGTTAACCCATCAATCTACATGTACAGATGTTACTTAAAGGGTTAACCCATCAGTCTACATGTATAGATGCCACTTAACCCTTTCGTACTTATACCGGCCAAAACCGGCCGGCATCATATATACCCATAACGGCCGAAACCGGCTGCAATTCACCACCACGCAAAAAAATTGCCGCACAGTAAAATGTTCGTCAAGTGAGAGGTCGTCGGTAGTCCACATCGTTGGACAAGGAAATAGTCGACAATATACGTTCAAATTTTATTGTAAATCATGCAATAAACGTATAACAAGTTTATTTTATTGAAGACGTACCTTCCTTGTGGTGAAAATTGAGAAAATCGGCGAAGAATTTGCCGTTTTTTTACCATTTTCAACGCTATCGAAATCCCATTTCCCGCGGTAGAATGTTAGAGATATTGGTTTCATTTTAAAGGTCATTTCCGGGTCTTTCGACCTGTGACCAGTGATTTGATTGGATAGGATTGAATAACGAAGGATTTGATTGGATAGAGATGTGATCATTCTTTGATAGCGTGACCAAATTGACCTCGACCGGGCTCTGTTAGTATCGCGAAGCCGATTAGTTGAGACGTGTGAGACAATGGCAGCGATTGGCCGGCCGCCTGTCTGCAGTGCCGGTTGAATTTCTCGCCAAAGAAAATGGCTTCGTTGAAACTTTAGCGAGCCGACTGTTGGATTTACAATGGAAATAAAGAGTTTCTCTGATTTATATGTCGGATTAAAACCCACACGGACGATGCACTGGTATTTTAGCACGATCGTGCGGTTGAATTGGGCGAATCGTGAAGAGATTTTTTATGGAAACTATAATTTGGCTGGGGCATACACTCACGGTAATGTTGTCGAAATCAGAGATTTTTTTTTTGTTTATCTTATTTTCTCGCCTGGTCTGGTTTTATTTTAGACACAAATGGGCAGATATTTTGAAGGACAGATTAATTAAAGTATGGGTTTTCTGAAAATATATATATTTAGCGGGGTTTCAATCAAGCTACATGCAAATATATTGCTTCAAAAAAAGACTGTCTATAACAAAATTCTCTCGCATGCATTTATCCGAACATACAAGGCTGACAAACGAGACTATCAGCAAGT